>PVIY010050529.1:0-16152 GCA_004026745.1 Myrmecophaga tridactyla
ACTTGGGGAGGTTGAATTTTCCCCCGTTCTCACCATTCCCTGAAGGGGACTTTGCAAATACTTTTCCACTCACTGATCAAATCTCTCTGGGATTCATCGGGACATCACTCTGGACAAACCAACAAACTCTCATGCCCTATTCAAGGTTCCATGTACTTATGTTGTTCAACCAACTATCTACATACATTATATTAGGAAATGCACTAGTCAAAATATAAATTTTGTACCAAATAAACATTTTTTGCTTTAGTCTCACACATAAGTTGAAATTTTAAAATATTAATTACCATCTATTTTCAGTATCCTGCAGTAATGACATTCTTTTGTTCTTCCTCATGCAAAAACATTTTTTTAATCTATACATTTAGTCACTATCATTATACACTCTAGACATTCTTAGATTATACCATCTCAATCTTTATCGTCTATCTTTCTTTGTGATTTCATTTATGCCCCCAGCCCTCCTCCCTCTATCATTCTCACATTCAACTTCATTCAGTGTTTTAACATAATTGTATTACAGTTAGGTAGTATTGTGCTGTCCATTTCTGAGTTTTTACATTCAGTCAGGTTGCACAATCTGTATCCCTTCAGCTCCAATTACCCAATATCTTACCCTATTTCTATCTCCTGATGGTCTCTGTTACCAATGAAATATTCCAAGTTTATTCACTAATGTCAGTTCATATCAGTGAGACCATACAGTGTTTGTCCTTTTATTTTTGACTAATCTCACTCAGCATAATGTCCTTAAGGTCCATCCATATTGTTACACACTTCATAACTTTATTCTACCTTACAGGTGCATAATATTCCATCATATGTATATGCCACAGTTTGTTTAGCCACCCGTCTGTTGATGGACATTTTGGCTGTTTCCATCTCTTGGTAATTGTAAATAATGCTGCTATAAACATTGGTGTGCAAATGTCTGTTTGTGTCCTTGCCCTCATGTCCTTTGAGTAGAGACAGCATATAGATGGGTCCCGTTTTTCAATCCATTCTGCCAGTCTATGTCTTTTGATTGGGAAGCTTAATCCATTCACATTTAGTGTTATTACTGCATGGGCAGTACTTTCTTCAACTATTTTGCCTTCTGGATTTTACATGTCATATCTAATTTTCATCCTTTTTACCTTTACTCATAGTCTTCCTTTCTACATTGTTCTCCACACCTCTCTCTTCTGTCTTTTCATATCTGTCTCTAGTGCTCCCTTTAGTATTTCTTGCAGAACTGATCGCTTGGTCACAAATTCTCTCAGTGAATTTTTGTCTGAAAATGTTTTAATTTCCCTCTCATTTTTGAAGGACAATTTTGCTGGATATAGAATTCTTTGTTGGCAGTTTTTCTCTTTTAGTAATTTAAATATATCATCCCACTGTCTTCTTGCCTCCATGGTTTCTGCTGGGAAATCTACACATAATCTTATCGGGCTTTCTGTGTACGTGATGGATTGCTTTTCTCTTGCTGCTTTCAAGATTCTCTCTTGCTCTTTGACCTCTGACATTCTGATTAGTAAGTGTCTTGAAGTATGTCTATTTGGATCTATTCTCTTTGGGGTATTCTTCACTTCTTGGATCTGTAATTTTAAGTCTTTCATAAGATTTGGGAACATTTCAGTGATCATTTCCTCCATTAGTTTTTCTCCTCCTTTTCCCTCTCTTCTCCTTTGGGGCCACCCACAACACGTATATTCGTGCACTTCATGTTGTCATTCAATTCCCTGAGTCCCTGCTCATGTTTTTCCATTTTTCCCTGTATTTTCTTTTGCTTCTTAGATTTCAGATGTTCCATTCTACAGTTCACTAATCTTATTTTCTGCCTCTTGAAATCTGACATTGTAGGTTTCCATTGTTTTTTTCACCTCTTCTGCTGTGCCTTTCATTCCCATAAGTTCTGTGATTTGTTTTTTCAGACTTTCCATTTCTTCTTTTTGTTCTTTCCTTGTCCTCTTTATATCCTCCCTCAATTCATTGATTGGATTTTTGATGAGGTTTTCCATGTCTGTTCATATATTCTGAATTAATTGTTTCAGCTCCTGTATCTCATTTGAATTGTTGGTTTGTTCCTTTGACTGGGCCATATCTTCAATATTCCTAGTGTGATTTTTTATTTTTTGCTGTTGTCTAGGCATTTAATTACCTTAATTAGTTTATTCTGGAGATTGCTTTCACTTCTTTTACCTAGGGTTTTCTTGCTGGATGAATTTGTTGTCTATCTGTTCTTTGATATTCAGTTCAGCTTTTTCTGGACCTCCAGATTAGGTTTTGTTTAACAGAGGAGAATTTTTCAGTTCTTGTTTTCTTGTTTCTTATCCTGCTTGTATGGTACCTTCCCACCCCCAACCCTTAGGAGGGTCTACTTAGGTATTATAGACTGTAGCCGGATTTTCTCAGGTCAAACTGGCCTCCTATCAGGAGGAAAGAGTCACCTGCATTGGTTTTCCCTGTGGGTGAGACCCAGCAGGTTGAAAGACTTTCCTGTGAAGTCTCTGGACTCTGTTTTTCTTATCCTGTCCAGTATGTGGTGCTTGTCTGCCTGCAGGTCCCACCAGCATAAGATGATGCAGTACCTTTAATTATGGTATACTCTCCCATCTGGGGGCATGGTGGAGACAGAGGAGAAGTTGTAGGCCGGTTTTTAATGACTTCAAATTACCAAGCTCTGGTGTCTGAATTCCTTGAGGGAGGGATTCCACCTGAGTTGGGCTTCGCCCTTCCTCTGGGGAAGGTACAGGCTCCAGACAAGCCCTCAAATGAGCTTGTTTCTGCTTATGCCTGGGGCAGTTGCAGCCTGAGAAGTCCTGCTGCTGTATCCAAAGGCAGTCAAGCCTTTGTAGAAACAAAGCCACAAAAACTTCTATTTTTGTTTTTTTTTTCTTTTTCCATCAGCCCTGCCCCCTTGGCACTGGGGAAAAATGAGAAACCTTGGCTTTGACCAGGTTCACCTGAGCTGGGGGCCTATTTTTAGTTGTCAGAATTTGTTAATTAAAAATTGGCGTTTGGTTGGGCTCAGCCCCTGTTGCCAGTAAAGTCTCTTTCCTTCCTCCTCTGGGAAGCAGCCTATGGGAGAGGGGTGCCAGCTGCCACGGCTTGGGGAATTCATGGTTCTGGGGGGGCTCGCAGCTGGTCCAGCTGGTCCAGATGGGGGTACACTGTGTGTTCACATGGCCCCAGGAGCTCCAGAACTTCTTTTAATGTGAAGTGTGTTCTTTTATCAGAAGCAATGCTGTGTGTAATACCTTGATGATGGATAAAGCATTCTGTAAGTCCACAGATGGTAGTTTTGTCAGAAGCATCATATGCAATGAAAGCAAACCCATATCCAGAGTATGTGTCTATTCCAGTTATAACAACTCACTGCCCCTTCCATAAAGGGAATGGTCCAATGTAATCAACCTGCCACCATGTTGCCAGCTGGTCACCACAGGGAAAGGTGGGGGCTGAGTGTGGGTCTCTGGTGCTGGCAGATTGGTCACTCAGCAGTGGCTGTAGCCACGTCAGCCTTGGTGAGTGGAAAACCATTTTGCTGAGCCCATGCATAAGCTCCATCCCTACCACCATGAACACTTTTGTTCATGAGCCCATTGGGCAATGACAGGAGTCACTGG
This sequence comes from Myrmecophaga tridactyla, assembly GCA_004026745.1. Lineage (NCBI taxonomy): Eukaryota > Metazoa > Chordata > Mammalia > Pilosa > Myrmecophagidae > Myrmecophaga > Myrmecophaga tridactyla. Next base: position 3,612 of record PVIY010050529.1, read on the forward strand.
GGAAAGGGGCTGACTGGTATGCACAGAATGGGTCATCTTATTTGCTTAGTTATTAAAATCTTCCTCTGAAGTCTCCCTCTGGTGTGCATTCACATGGGACACAAATATCTTCATGTTTTCAGCCCACTCAGAAAGGTTTATCCCTGTTCTAGTTCTCTAGCTGCCAGAATGCAATATACCAGAAACAGAATGGCTTTTAAAAAGGGGAATTTAATAAGTTGCTAGTTTACAGTTCTAAGGCTGAGAAAATGTCCCAATTACAAGTCTATAGAAATATCCAATCAAAGGCATCCAGGGAAAGATATCTTGGTTCAAGAAGGCCGATGAAGTTCAGGGTCTCTCTCTCATCCGAGAAGCACATGGTGAACACAGTCACGGTTTCTGTCTCAGCTGGAAGGGCATATGGCCAGCAAGGCATCATCTGCTAGCTTCTTCTCCTGGCTTCCTGTTACATGAAGCTCCCCGGGAGGCATTTTCCTTCTTCATCTCCAAAGGTCGCTGGCTCGTGGACACTCTGCTTTGTGATGCTGCAGCATTCTCTGCTCTCTCCAAATCTCCTTCATTTTCCAAAATGCTTTCTCTTTTATAGGACTCCAATAAACCAATCAACTCACCCAAATGGGTGGAGACATGTCATCATCTAATCCAGGTTAACAACCACGCTTGACTAAATCACATCATCCAGGGAGATGATCTGATTACGGTTTCAAACATACAGTATCGAATAGAGATTATTCTACCTTTACAAAATGGCATTTTGATTAAAACATGGCTTTTCGAGGGGACATACATCCTTTTAAACCAGCACAATCCCCATATCTCTTCCCTAGGCCTCTTTGTCACCAATTTTCCAGTTATGGTCTTTCCAAGTTCCTGACCATCCAGCCAAACCATTAGCAACTGCCCATGAGTCATTACACAAATGCCCCTTTAACCAGTTCTCCTTCCAAGAAAAATGAACAACCAGATGCACTTCTTGAAGTTCTGCCCAGTGGGAGTATTTCCTCTCACCACTGTCATTCAAGCCATCCCAGAAAGGGGTTGGAGTGCTGCAGCTGTCCAATTTAAGGAGGTACCTGCATATCATGCCAAACCATCTGTAACCAGGCTGAAGTTTTCTCTTCTCTACAGTTCACTGTAAGGAACTCCCCAAGAGGCCATAGCTCTGGCTGGGAAAGAGAAGGTAATGTGGCAGGAGTGGAGTTATTGGCATTTGGGCCACTTCCTCATGTAACCTACTTGTGCCTTCAGGACCTGCTCTGGCCCTATTTCATATGCACCATTTCCATTTTATGATGGAGTGCTGCTATGCATGCTCAACTTTATAGCTTGGTGGGTCAGACAAACACCCAGCTCATGATAGGCAACTCAGGTCTCATGGTAAATTGGTGGCCAATGGTTAAGCATTCAGTCTCTAGTAAGGCCCAGTAGCAGGTCAAAAGCTGTTTCTCAAAAGGAGAGCAGTTTTCTGCAGCAGATGGTAAGGCTTTGCCCCCAAATCCTAAGAGTCTGCATTGTGATTCTCCTATAGAGGCCTGTCAAAGGCTCCACACAGCATGTCTATTTGCCATGGACACTTCCAGCACCATTGGATCTGCTGGATCATATGTTCCAAGTGACAGAGCAGCTTGTACAGCTGCCTGGGCCTGTCTCAGAGCTTCCTTTTATTCAGGTACCCACTCAAAATTATCAGCTTTTCTGGTCACTTGAAAAATGGGCTGGAGTAGCACACCCAAATGAGAAATATGTTGCTGCCAAAATCCAAAGAGACCAATTGGGCACTGTGCCTCTCTTTTGGTCATAGGAGGGTCCAGATGCAGCAACTTATCTTTCACTTTAGAAGGGATTTCCTGACATGCCCCACACCACTAGACACCTACAAATTTCACTGAGGTGGAAGGCCCCTGCATTTTTGTTGGATTTATCTTCCATCCTTTGACACACAAATGCTTTATCAATAAGTCTAGAGCAATTGCTACTTCTTGCTCACTAGGTCCAATCAACATGATATCATCAATATAATGGACCATTGTGATGGCTTGTGGGAGGGAGAAACGATCAAGGTCCCTGAGGACAAGATTACGACATAGGGCTGGAGAGTTTATATACCCCTGAGGTAGGAAAGTGAAAGTATATTGCAGACCTTGCCAGCTGAAAGCAAACTGTTTCTGGTGGTCCTTACTAATAGCTATTGAGAAAAACGTGTTTGCCAGATCAATAGTTGCATACCTGGTACCAGAGGATGTATTGATTTGCTCAAGCAGTGATACCACATCCAGAACAGTAGCTGCAATGGGAATTAACACTTGGTTGAGCTTATGATAATCCACTGTTGTCCTCTCAGGCCCATTTGTTTTCTGCACAGGCCAAATAGGAGTGTTGAATGGGGATGTGGTCAAATTACCACCCCTGCAACCTTCAAGTCCTTACAAGTGGCAGTTTCTCTGCAATCCCTCCAGGAATCCTGTGTTGCTTCTGATTTACTATTTTGCCTAGTAGGGGAAGTTCTAGTGGCTTCCACTTGGCCTTTCCCACGTTAATAGCCCTCATTCCATGAGTTAGAGAACCAAGGTGGAGATTCTGCCAGTTGCTCAGTATGTCTATTCCAATTATGCATTCGAGAACTGGGGAAATAACTACAGAATGGGTCTTGGGGCCCACTGGACCCATTGTGAGATGGGCTTAAGCTAAAACTCCATAAATCACCTGACCTCCATAAGCCCCCACGCTGACTGGTGGACAAGAGTGACATTTTGGGTCCCCTGGAATTAATGTTGTTTCTGAACGAGTGTCTAATAATCTCCAAATATCTGATCATTTCCTTTTCCCCAATGCACAGTTGCCCTAGTAAAAGACTATCAGTCTCCTTGGGGAAGGCTTGGAGGAAGATTAACAATATAAATTTGTGGTAGTGTAACAGGGTCCTCCCCCAAAGTGACTTGGCCTTGACCTCCTTCAAAGGGCTCTGGATCTGTAAACTTTCTCAAGTCTGGAAATTGATCAAGGGGCCATGCCTCTTCATTTTTGTAATTCAAGTTAGACTTCTTTTCACTTGATGTAAAACTCTTTTTTTATACAGCGCAAACAAAAATTTTGTAGACTGCTCATCCATTGCATTTATAGGTACCCTATGATTTACGAACCAATGTCACAAGTCTCTGCGAGTCAGATTATTTTGACTCCTGCTTTGAGTCTGCTGTCTGTTATGATAGCCATGTCAACCTTGTCTTTGGTGATTAAGTGCTGCCACCTGGCTTCTGTCAACTCGGGATCTGGTCATCCCCATTGTGTTTAAGGATTCCAGTTCAGTGACAGTAGTTCCCAAAGTAATATCTGACCTACAGAGAAATGCAATTACAGAGCTCTTCAGGGATGATGGTGCTAGTCTCACAAGTTTATTTCTCATAGTTCTGGTAAAAGGTGCATCCTCCAAACATTCCTGGGGTGTAAGAACAGGCTTTGCATGATAAATCCACTCTAACATTCCAAACTCTCTAAGGCTCTGTATCCCCTCATCTGCATTATACCAGGGCAGTTCTGGCATTTCATCCTCAGATAAATTCAGCCACCTTTTGTTACATGTTTCAACTAACCATCCAAACAAACTCTTAATGTCTTCTTTAACCCCTCAAGCTATACCATTGAATGCAGAATCTCTGCTTAGTGGGTCCATATCAATAAATTCAGCCTGATCCAACTTTAAAATCCATTGCCACACATATTATCCTCATTTTTGTCTATATAAATTGGAAAACTCACACAGTTCTTTTGGAGTATAATGTACCTCCTCATGTGAGATACTTTGTACCTCACCTTTAGGGGCCTGTTGGGACTTTAGTCTAGCTATAGGTCTTGAAGAAATGAGGGGTGGTGAGGTGGGTCATGAAAAGAATTACAAGTATCATCGAAGTCATTTGCTTCAGGGCATTCATTTGCAGTTTCGTCTGGTGAAATATGATTAATCACTCTTGGACTAATCCCTTCAGGTGGAGTTACCAGCTCCTCAGGGCAGGCTATTACAGGGTTATCTAATGAAGACTCAGCATGACCTAGGGTTTCAACCTCTCCACTGACATCACTATCAATCTATATGGCATTATCCCATTTTCCAAGGTCCCACTCTTTTCCAATCAATGCCCTCACTTTAATGGCAGACACCATGCAAGATTGAGATTTCAGTTTACATTATAAAGTTGCTACTCTAACAATAAGATTCTGAGTCTAATTCTCAAAGATATCAAGTCTACAGCTATAAGAAATAAGATTTTCCTTCAGGACACTCATAGAAATGTTTTCATCTGTCAGACGGTGTGTAAGCTTTACATTTGAAGTCTTGAGCCCATCCCTTTCACTCATTAATGCATACAGTATCTAACAACAACCAGCCAACATCTCTTTACCCCCTATTTCCACAAAATCCTGTAAAGGTGTCAAAAACATTATCCACCAGAGCCTGGCTTCATACAAGTGAAGCATTAGAAGAATCCAATGGTGATGTTTTGACTATCACTTTTGCCAATTCACCCCATGGACTGGCAGTATCATTCTGTTATTGGGAATCAGAGTCCTTAGTGCCTTTGAGTCCAGTCAGAGAAGAAAACCAATCATAAAAACCCAGTTTTAAGATTCTGTCTCTTAAGAACCACCACACTCTGCGTACCAAGCTGTATTAGCTAGAGTTCACTAGAGAAACACAATCAGCAGAAAATATTCATAGATATATAATTTATAAAAGTGTCTCACATACCTGTGGGAATGTAGAGTCCAAATCCATGGGGCAGGCTGTGAAGCTGACAACTCTGATGAAGGGTCTGAATGAGCGCCACAGGAAAGGTTCACCAGCTAAAGCAGGAAGAGAGCCTGTCTCTTCTGAATCCTCCTTAAAAGGCTTCTGGTGATTAGATTAAGCATCACTGATTGCAGAAGACACTCCCCTTGGCTGATTATAAATAGAATCAGCTGTGGATGTAGCCAACATGATCATGATTTAATTCTATGAAATGTCCTCATAGCAACAAACAGGCCAGCACTTGCCCAACCAGACGAACAGGTATGACCACATGGCCAAGTTGACACATGAATCTGACCATAACAATATCTTTATGGATGATTTTTCCCCTTGTTTTCTTCTTTACAATTTTCTGAATTTTCCAATTTTTTACTAAAATGAGGATAACATTACTGTATTAGTTTGCAAAAGCTGCCAGAATGCAATATAACAGAAATGTAATGACTTTTTTTTTCTGCATGGGCAGGCACCAAGAACTGAACATAATGACTTTTAAAAAGAGAATTTATTAAGCTGAAAGTTTACAGTTCTAAGGCCATGAAAATATCCAAATTAAGGCACTCACAGAAAGATACCATAACTCTAAAGAAAAGAATCAGTGAGGTTCAGGCTTTCTCTCTCAGCTGGAAAAGGCACATGGGGACATCTGCTAGCTTCCTCTCCTGGCTTCTTGTTTCATGCCACTCCCCCAGGGGTGTTTTCCTTCTTCATCTCCAAAGGTCTCTGTCTGCATGGATTCTGTTGGTTCTAAAGCTTTTCCCAAAATGATTCCCTCTTAAAGTGCTCCAGTAAACAGGCTCACCTTGAATGGGTGGAGACATATCTCCATGGAAACAATTAAAAAGTACCACCGAGCAATACTGAATGAGAATTAAAGGACATGGCTTTTCTGTGGTACATAATAGCTTCAAACTGGCACATTCCACCTTTTGGACCCCCAAAAGACACGCTCTTTCCAAATGCAAAATATATTCATTCTATCACAATATCAGAAAGTCTTAAACCATTTCAGTAGCAATACAAATACAATACAAAGTCAAAGACAGTATAAAAATTTCATCGTAGTCAGCTAAAGGCATGGTGTGTCCTAAGGCAAAATTCTCCTGTGGCTGTAGACCTGTAAAACTCAGAACAAGTTATCTGCTGTGAACATATAAAAGAGGGGCACTGATAGGATAGATGTTCCCATTTACTTAAGGAGGAACTGGAAGGAACACAGGGATCACCGGATCCAACAGTTCTTGAAATATGTAGGGTCAATTCCATTAGATTTCAAAGTTTGGGAGTCATTTATCCTTGGGGATTTGTAAAGCAGTAGTCCCACCCTTTCCAAAGACCTATGCAATGGCCCAGCTCTTTCCAAGTGCAACCTTGGGGAATGCTGGGGACATGACTTTTTCTTGGATCCACACTTTCCAAACATTAGGGTCACACCCGGGCTCTCTGCCATCTCCTGGGCACACACTCAACCCCTCCAGAACAATAGCATGGCAACCAGGCTCTCCCCAGTCTCCAAGGAATGTGCTCTACCCACTCCAAGTCCTGAAGCAGCACAACTCTTCCTGGCAAAACTCTTCCAGAGCATTGAGGTGGAAGGCCCAACCTCTGCCTTGGGGCAAACTCACCCTCTCCAAGTGTATGGGTGGTCTGCTCTCCTGGCCTGAGGTTTCCTGGCTTCAGACCTTAGCTTCCATGGTTCTGCCTCTGAAGTTATTTTTCCTTCAATTTACCCTTTTTCAATCCCTTTAAGTCCAGACTGGCAGTGATTCCATTTATACAGATCCCACAGCACTCTTGTTGGTTTATATACAGTATGCTGGGATCATGCCCATCAGACAAAAGGACTTTCAATAAATCCTTTCTGGATAACTCCATTTTAAGCCCTCACTTGTCCTGTAATGGCTGACTGCTTTTATGTTTGGTTAAATCCTCACATGAGGCACTATTCTCTGTGGCCTCACTTTCTGGAAGCCCAGAATTTTCCAGATCATCAATTTCTGGTTTCTTTGTACCCAAGAGTTCAGTTCTCAACTTATGTCTTTATTCCCACAAGCAGCCATGCTGCATTTTCCACATTTCATTTTGAAATTTCCTTAGCTATGTATCCCGGGTTGTTGCCTTTAAATTGTAACTTCCATCCTACAGTAGTAACCAATTTTGCAAGATTCTGTGCCACTTTAAAACACCTTGCTTCCAGTTTGCAATGGCACATCCTCATTTCTGTCTAAGGTCTTGTCAGAAGTATCTTTAAAGCCCACATTTCTACAGCCTATTCAAAACATTCTAGGCCTTCTCAATCAAGCTTCTCCAACTTCCAGAATCTTCTCCTTATACATTTTAAAAACTATTTCAACATGGTTGTTATTTGCAAACCTCAGCATCCCACTTATTTGGTACCAAAATCTGTTTTAGTTTGCAAAAGCTGCCAGAGTGCAGTATACCAGAAATGAAATGGCTTTTAATTATTAAGTTGCAAGTTTACAGTTCTAAGGCCAAGGAAATGTCCAAATTAAGGCACCCAGAGAAAGATACCTTAACTTCAAAGAAAGGGACTGATGATGTTAGGGCTTTCTCTCTCAGCTGGGAAGGCACATGGGGACATCTACTAGCTTTCTCTCCTGGCTTCTTGTTTCATGACACTCCCCTGGGGCATTTTCCTTCTTCATCTCCAAAGGTATCTGGCTGCATGGGCTCTGTTGGTTCTGATGGCTCTAAAGCTTTCTCCAAAATGGTTTCCTCTTAAAGGGCTCCAGCAAGCAACCCCACCTTGAATGGGTGGGGACACATCTCCATGGGAACCATCTAGTCAAAACTTACCATCTACAATTGGGTGGGTCACATCTCCATGGAAACAATAAAGTAATCCTATCTAGTAATATTGGTTGAGGATTAAAGGACATGGCTTTTCTGGGGTACATAATAGATTCAAACTGGTACAGTTGCTTATCTCTAAAGATAGTGTCCAGTGAACCATGCCTATAAATCTCTGCTGCTTATTAAATCTGGACTGACCCTATGAACCAAAGAATGAGGAAGTGATGTGACATTGTACCAGCATCAAAGCCTAAGCATGAGAAGGTCTAGAAGCTTCAATTTTGGTGCTTACGTGAAACAACATGTAAGAAGGCCAGTATCTTTCATGGAGAAACTCTTTCATGGAGAATTGAAGACTTCATGTGGAGAAGGAGGCCCTAGAGTTACATAGATAGTTGAAAAGACCAAGCCTTTTGTCATAGTTGAACCCAGCCTTCCAGCCATTAACTCCATGGCATATGAATGGAGCCATCTTGGACTCTCTAACCCAGTCAAGGTCCTGGATAACTACAGTCCCAGCCAACATTACATAGAGCAGAAGAACCAGTCATTTGAGGCCAAGTAATCCATAAAACAATCATAAATAATAAAAGTGTTGTTCTTTATGACTCTAAGTTTTGGTAGGTTGTTAAGCAGCAACAAATAACCAAAACAGAGTATGTGTTACTCATATAATATGGAAAAACAGCAATATTATTCTTAAATACATTATGACACACTCATGCACACACTTTTGCATGCATGTGTATGTGCACACACACACTTTCATAGATATGACTTGATTCCTGACTAAACACCTATTTGCTATTGTCCAGCAATACTGTATTCTATATGTAGTGCACCAAAACTTACAATTCAGATTCAATCTGTGAAGAGAAAAGAAAAATTGCTGGCATTGCATTGCAAATTATTTATTGATGGCAAATCTGGAAATCACACAGAATGATACAGAAATTTTTTTACACATAAGGAAACTGAGTGCACAGAGATTAAATGACTAGTGCAAGGTTATCAAAGTCACATTACTAGTAGTTAGTGGCTGTCTTATCATTTGAAACTCATCTCTGGTTTTCAGGTTTATGCTCCTTTTCATATACTCTATTGTCTTTTTTAAAAAAATGTACCACCTTGTTTCAAACAACAGTGGAACTAAAAGTACTTATATACCAGAAGATAGATGTGGTCCCTACTTGACTAGAAACTAGAACAATCATGCATCTTACAGAAGGTCCTGGTCTTCAGGGATTTCCAGTCTGATAGATTTGGGTAGGCCAAAGATGTTCAGATAGTTTCAAGGATCTGTGGAAGAGCATTGAAAAATATTGTCATTTGGAGTAAAGGCTACATGACAGAGAATCTACTTGCTTATCCACCCAACATTATCCATAAAAATTTATGAGCCAGACAATCCCAAGTGAACACAACTGGAGGTGGCATGATGGGAAGCCAAAAACTGAGAGTGACAGAAGAAAAGAGTTGTAAGAAAGAAAGAGAAAATTAAAAAATCGAAATAACAAAAAGTATGTATAATGAACTAGCCCCTACTTCCTGTCCCTGGAAAATAAAACACCGAAGAAACACTTCTAAGGAAAGGAAATTTGATCCTCTGACATGTTACCCATGAACTGTAACCTATGAAGGTAATACTTTCATCTTATAAAAGCTACATACTAAACTAGTAAGATATAACAGAGCTAGAAGGGACCTAATTTCAACTTTCCCTCTGCTTTTCTTCCCAGAGGCAATATTTGATGCTAATGTGTTAAATAAACAGTATACCCTTTAAGGACACAGAGAGAAAGAAATAAAGCCATCCCAATTTTAACAGTTATTCTGTACAGAGAAATGTACTAATTTCATATGTAAGCCTAGGAAGGTCAGAAGAGGCACTGTTTTGTGAGAATTATTTTCCTTTGTCCTCAAAATGAGATTGTCACAAGTACTGATAGATACAGCTATGAAGAAGGGGCTAAGAAGTTCAGCTTTGTCAAAGGCAAAGTATTTACAAAATGTTTAGAACAGAAAAGAGCTCTCCAGCTTCTGAAATCTGTCAAAGATGAATACCAACCTTGAAGTACACATACATACCTCACTGATGCCAAGATATTGACTCCATCCTGGGTAGCTTTCTTTGCTACTGTAACTTCCTGACACTGATAAAATAGGATCTGCACTATTTCTAAATAAACTAAGAAAAATAGCACATTCTTTAGGAGAAAGAAATTCAACCTTGATTTTCTTAGTACAATGAGCCTATTAAATTGCCTCACAGTGCCAAACAAAATCATGTAACACAAAGGTGTGTCATGCCTTTATAAGACTCCTAAAGGGGAATTTCCACACTTCCTTGGTGAAATTCTGATAATCAAGTGTTGGGAATAATCTGTAGCTTTTCCCACCTTTCTTGACCTTTCCTTGGGTGCTGACCCTGGCTGGGAACCCCCAGGTACTCTAGATGGCACTTACATTGACCACTATTCATTTTGGATTGGATTTTTTTCAGACTTTTCAAAGTAAAACTCTTCCTAATTTCACTTGATTGTACATAGAACCTATCAGAGGGAAGCTGCACCTAGTCTAAGAGCTCCATGACTTGGACAAAATTATATGAACTTATTACACAGATATTTTAATTGAGTGACATTTTCTGGCTTTCTTCCAGGGAACAAAAGCAATTACTTGAATAATATGTGCTGTAATCCACCCCCTGTTCAGTAAGTGTATTCTGTATATTATCTTTAGAAGTTGTTTATATGGATAGAGATCCTTGAGCTTCTTACCTTTTTCCTTAACAAAAAGACAAATTCTGAATGACATCAGAAAAAAATCACAGACAGTTTGTGTCTGCATGCGTCAAATCCTCTCTTACATACATGAACTAGCATATGAAAAATGGGCATCTCTTCAAGAAAGGAGGTACTTTCCACAAACAAAACAGATTCAGGACATGAAATCTGATGCATGAACACACTTTATCAATGAAGCAAAATTTTAATAATTCACATTATTTGTGAATACCATAAGAGGTGCAATGTCATATTCTCACTTAGTGGAGATGCTGTTCAAAGTAATCAAAGACCTTGAATTACCTTCTATGTTGCTGATTGACTTTGTTTCTCTTTTAAGAAGAGGAAATGATCCATTCTCTTTAGCCTATAGCAACAGTTTAATCATAAAGTCACAGAATTTAAAGTTAGAAAATCCCTTGGAGCCTCAAAGAACACATAAAACTTGATAAACCTTTTCCCTAAATTATTTTTTTAAACAATTTGTTATTTTCAAAATTTCTTTGAAAATTATATGATGTTCTGAAGAATTTTCAGCAACAAACTGAGAAGTGAAAAGTATTTGTTTACATGTAGAACAAGTATCACAAGAATGAAAATGATGCATACATTCTTGCAATGCACTTTAGTGCTGACCTGGAGACTGCATTTATGACAAAGGGCAATGATATATGTACTAACCTTGTAAAAATAAGCACATCATCAAAGGCTTCAAGGTGTGTGTATAAGAAAATACTAACCTGGGAAAACATCTTTAAAAGGAACTTGTAGTTCTGGGCCAAGATGGAGGCATAGCAATGTGCGCATTTTAGCTCGTCTTCCAGAACAACTACTAAATAACCAGAAACAGTACAGAACAGCTCCTGGGGCCACATCAGTGAACAGACATACAGCGTACCCCAGTCTGGACCAGCTGGACCAGCTGTGAACCCCTCCAGAAGTGTGAGTTCCCCAAGCTGCGATGGCTGGTGCCACTCCCCCACAGGCTGCTTCCCAGAGGGGAAAGGAAAGAGACTTTACCAGCAGCAGGAGCTGAGCCCAACCAAATGCCAGTTGTGGAATTAATTAACAAATTCTGACTGCTAACAATAAGCCCCCAGCTCAAGTGAACCTGGTGAAAGCAGAGATTGCTCATTTTTTCCCCAGCGCCAAGGGAGCAGGGCTGACGAAAAAAGAAAAAAAAAACAGACGTTTTTGTGGCTGTGTTTCTACAGAGGCTTAACTGCCTTTGGATACAGCAGCAGGACTTCTCAGGCTGCAACTTCCCCAGGCATAGGCAGAAACAAGCTCATTTGAGGGCTTGTCTGGAGCCTACCTGCCTTCCCCAAGGGAGGGGTGAAGCCCAACTCAGGTGGAATCCCTCCCTCAAGGAATTCAGACCTGGAGTCTGAATTTGAAGTCATTCAAATTGAAGGGCTTGGTAATTTGAAGTCATTAAAAGCAGCCTACAACCTCTCCTCCATTTCCACCACACCCCCAGCAGGGAGAGTCTGCCAAAGTTAAAGGTTCCACATCATCTTGTGCTAGTGGGACCTGCAGGCAGACAAGCACCACATACTGGGCAGGATAAGAAAAACGGAGTCCAGAGACTTCACAGGAAAATCTTTCAACCTGCTGGGTCTCACCCACAGGGAAAACCGATGCAGGTCACTCTTTCCTCCTGATAGGAGGCCAGTTTGACCTGAGAAAATCCAGCTACAGTCTATAATACCTAAGTAGACCCTCCTAAGGGTTGGGGGTGGGAAGGTACCATACAAGCAGGATAAGAAACAAGAAAACAAGAACTGAAAAATTCTCCTCTGTTAAACAAAACCTAATCTGGAGGTCCAGAAAAAGATGAACTGAATGTCAATGAACAGACAGACAACAAATTCATCCAGCAAGAAAACCCTAGGTAAAAGAAGTGAAAGCAAACACCAGGATAAACTAATTAAGGTAATTAAATGCCTAGACACCAGCAAAAATAACAAATCACACTAGGAATATTGAAGATATGGCCCAGTCAAAGGAACAAACCAACAATTCAAATGAGATACAGGAGCTGAAACAATTAATTCAGAATATATGAACAGACATGGAAAACCTCATCAAAAATGAAATCAATGAATTGAGGGAGGATATAAAGAAGGCAAGGAATGAACAAAAAGAAGAA
>PVIY010050530.1:0-16143 GCA_004026745.1 Myrmecophaga tridactyla
CACCATCACCACCACCATCACCACCACCATCACCATCACCACCACCATCACCACCACTACCACCATCATCACCATCATCAGCCTTATGCTTTTATGGTACTTTCTCATTATGGTTCTCACTTGCTCCTCAGGACATTCCTTTGGAGGAATACAGGGCAATGTAGAAGCTGAGTTTCATAAAGGAAGGGATTTTTAAAAAATCTCTTGTTGGCTGATATGCCTCCTAGAACTCTTTGATTCTCACTGAACACATGAGGAAACTGAGGCATAAGGAGATGATCTGGCCAGGCCATGTATAGTTTGTTCTCTCAAAGTAGCACAAGTCAGTTTGAGGGAGCTTCAAAGGAGAGGGTATCAGAAGGGTTCAAGAGGGTCTCATTGAATCCAGACACCTCTGGCTCTCTCTCCCTCCCTCCTTTCTCTTCTCTGCGGTCTGCTTCCCTGTCTCTCTCTCTTTAGACCAGCTTCCTTTGCTCCTCACAGTGGGAAACAGGGCAGCTTATAGCTTCCGAATTTACAAGTTACAAATCCATCCATGGGAAGTGACTATCAATCTCCTGGTCCTTTTCCCAAATTTCTGGGCTCCAGAGCCTGGGTTCTTTCCACATCCCATAACTGTGCAGTGGCTCAAGCCAATGAAGTAGAGCTTTAAAAATTTATCAAGGCAGGAGGAGCTGCTTATGTTTCCATTAACTTCTAGATCCAGAGACCATGTATTCCAGTTGGTTGGTATGAATGGAGACACATATGTATTTACTCTGGAAATTCTCATGGATTAATTTTCATATAAATTTTCACATATAATTTTGCCAAGGAATCCTTTATCTGTGAAAATGCAAAATCATGAGACAATTCCTAAGACTTGTCTGTCTACCTGAGCCCACTAGTGTAAAGAGGATGGTTCCTGTTTCCTAAACCTTAAGGGTGGAATAAACACCCACTCATCTGCCCAAAATAGGTGCCGGAGTAGAGTTGCTAAGAAGCAGAAAAGTAGGCTAGACTCAACGGGAATCCTTGGCCATCAATCCATTCGAAGGATATATTAATTCCTTTATACTGAGCAATATTTGAAGAGCCAATCACACCCGATAATGATCTAAACATATTTTTTCTTTGTCACTGCAGCATTGCAGATCTACAGTATCAATTGCTTCCTTCATACTTTTCCTGATTCTTGGTTTGAGTATGCCAAAAATACCAGAGGGATAAGGACTGCTAAGATTTTTCAGTAAATCTTCCACAGCTCTTGAGGGGCAACTTAAAAAACATTTGAAGTTTACATATACTTCATGGCTAGCCTTCTGTTGTCCTTTGTGATATGCCAGCTCAGGCCATCCAGGCCTAAAAAGGAAGGACACATTTGTGAATTAGAAAAGTAATTCCACTGACACTTGTACGATGCTATGAGTTTCCACCCTCCTTTTATTTTCTAACTGGAAAATAGTTTTAGATGGACAGAGAAACTGTTGCCAGGAGCATTTTCTGGCCTCAGCCTGTGTCAGGACTGGCTGCCCGATATTTACATGGAGCTGAGCTGCAGTTCTGAGGCGTAGCCACATGGTGCCGCTATCTCATCGGTTCTAGCCAAATGTCTCCATGCTTCACACCTTGATTCAAAGTAGAACGGTGGTGCTGGCACGTGGTTGAACCTAGAAAACATTACGCCGAGCGAAAGAAGCCAGACACAAAAAGGAAAAACATTATATGATCCCACTTACATGAAATATGCAGAATAGGCAATTCATAGAGACACAAAAATAAATCAGAGGTTAACCCAGGAGCTAGGGGGAAGAGAGAATGGGGAGTTACTGCTTAATAGATGCAGAGTTTCTGTTCTGGGTGATGAAAAAACACTCGGAAATAGATGGTGGTGATGGCTGCCGAGTTTTATATTATATATTCCACCACACTTAAAAAAGTAGTTGGGCCCTTGTGTTTTTTTTAAAGTCATCTCCCTATATATCTATGTATGTCTATATCTGCACATATACACAGAGAGAGGCAGCTATGTATTATGTATATCATAGGGAATTTTGTTCACAACGTTTGTTTGTGTGTGTATGGGGTTGGGGGGGGGGACTGCCTGGCCTGGAACTCAAACCCGGGTCTCCCTCCTGGTGGCTGAGAATCCACCACTGAACCGCCCGTGTGTACTCTTTGTGGTGTGTTGGCAGAAAACAGAATTGGGTCAGCAGCGAAGCTGAGTTCCAGAGTTCTCATTTGGGAATGGATTTGGGGAGAATTAAATCGGTGTTATTTTCCTTACCTTTTAAACACTCGATGTGGAAAGGAGTGTAGATAGGGAAAGCAATGAGGAGGGTGAAGCCACCAGGGCTTGTGGCAAGCAAGGGGGGTGCACAGCTGCAGGGCATGCGCTGACTCACTGCTTATTCCTGCTCCTGAGTGGTTTCCGGGCAGCCGGAAACCTCGCATGTTCAAAGGTTACCATTAGGTAACAATTATAGCTACCATGTGTTGGGTGCCTACTGTACATGACTGCTTTACATATACTACATCTAATTTCCTCAATTATTCTCAAGGTAGGAATTGTCCTCTACACGTTACAGGTGGGAAACCTAAGACTCAGCAAGCTTAAGTACATCCTTTGCCTAATGCAGCTCGTAATTGTACTGACTTCCAGAGCGCTTTCAGGCTCCTCGGTGGATTTCTGGGTAATTAGAGAATCTAGTCATCCTAAATAAGAGGTGCTTGTTTCCTTCTGAATGTCAGGGTGTGTACAATCATCCTCTCCATCTTGCTGCCAAGAATTTTGAATGAGACTAGAGAAATATGACTTGAGAGGGGCACATGGCAGAGGGAGTTTGGCGATCCCAAATCTAGAGCAAAAGAGAAAGCATACAGGGCTAATCTAGACAATTATGCTAAAAACGAAGCTGTTTATTGAAGCAAAGAGAAAGCTGGTGGGGGTTGAGCTCGGGAAGTTAGCGCCTGGGACGGTGGAACTAAGTGTCACCCAGGATAACCCGTAGCGCTGCCTCACCAGGGGTTGCCCGTACAGCAGGGACTGTTTTGCCTTCTCTCCTGGGCCGCTTCCCCCATATTTGCACAAAGGTGAACTATCTTTCCACTGCCTTTTTCTCAGGAATTACGAGTCTAAGGATTTGAATAATAGTGACTGTTTTTTTTTTTTTAATTCAGAGGTTCTGAACTCCCTTTCCCAATTTGCTCTTCCAGCTTCTCTGTCTGCATGCCAGCACTTAATTCTCCATCACAAGAAAAGGAGATAGCTAAAAATACTTTCAAATTGAGCGCCGTGTTTTCAGCCACTTAAAGGCTCCTACTCCTGAGCTCAGTATAACCTTGGCACTTGGATGTACGGGAGGCACGTGTCACTCTGAAACGAGGACCAGCAGCCCTGTAGTGGCGGGAGGCAGTGAATGGGGACAGGTCTCATGAGCCAATTCCAAGAATACAGTGCTCAGCGCACACCCACTCCCCACGTGTACTCACCAGGCCCAGGTGTACCAACTGAGGATGCAAGCACAGGAACAGCAGCTCCTGTCTCTAACTAACTGAGAGTGCTCACCTGGGGCCTTTGGGGTCAGAGCAGGGTGGGAGAGGTGAAGCTCTCAGGTGAGAGGTGAAAGGAGATGCTCTTGGGACTCCCTTAGGCACTCTCCTCCGTTACCTGCTCCAAGAGGAATGGGCCCAAGGCAAAGCGAGATGGTGTTTGTTTATATATTATGGGACCGGAAGCCTGAAGTGGACATTGAGCAGAGCTTGGATTCCCCCTCACTCCTCTGGGTGTGAGTTGGAAGCACTGCTCGAACACGTGGACCTGGTGAGAGTAGTGACTTTCCCCTATGTGGTGGTGGCAGTGAGTTCAGGCAGCCCAGGCACTGGATCCTAAGGGCTTGCCCATGATCTGACTGTATTACAATCGCCTGGGAAGGTTTAAAAATGCAGACCCCTGGGCCTCAGCCTTAGAGATTGAGGAGGTCTGGGGCGGAGCCTGGGAATCTGTGTTTTAAAGATGCCCTGGTATTTATGTGACACCTGAGACTCAGAGTTAGAGCACTGAAGCTACTAAAGCCAACATTACCCTATTCAGCAACTGTTTAAAAAAGCTGAAAGTGATCAGACTGTGTCTAGAGATATGAATGGAGCTGCTCTAGCTAGGACTAAGGTAAATCAGAATCCTGGGTAAAGAAGCATATGGCCAATATTTTCAAACTTCAATCTCTGTATGACACCAGAAGGAGAGATGTTTATTTGGTGCGAAATTTATATTTTGGAGTAGCACATTATCTAATTTAACTGGTATGGTCAGTTTACTTGAGCACCATAATTACATGGAATCTTGAATAGGGCATGAGATCTTGTTGGTTTTTACAGGTTAGTGTGATGCACTGATATACCCCAGAGAAGTTTGGGCAGAGAGTAAAACACTATTGGTAAAATCTCTTTGGGGGACTGGGGAGAAAGGAGGAAATATTCAACCTCCTGTTCTGTGGAATTCCTGATATTCTTACAAGCAATGGGGACAACAAATTCAATAGGCTGAGCCCTCAATCTTGGGGCTCGCCCTGATGAAGCATATTAGGAGAAGCTAAGCCTACTGATAATTAAGCCTAAGAATCACCCCCCAGAGAACACTTTTGTTGCTAAGATGTGGCCTCTATCTCTAAGCCAACTTGGCAGGTGAATTCACTGCCCTCCCCTCTACATGGGACATGACTCTTAGGGGTGTAAATCTCCCTGGTAACGTAGGACCTGACTCCCAGGGATAAGCTGGGACCCAGCATCATGGGAATGAGAAAGCCTTCTTGATCAAAAGGAGAAAGAGAGAAATGAGACAAAATAAAGTCTCAATGGCTGAGAGATTTCAAACAAGGTCGAAAGATTATCCTGGAGGTTATTTTTACGCATTATATAGATATTACTTTTTTAGTTTAAGATGTATTGGAGTGGCTGAAGGGAAGTACTGAAACTGTGGAATTGTGTTCCAGAAGCCCTGATTCTTAAGAATCCTGTTTAACCACATGGCTTTTACAATGTGTGTGATTGTGAAAACCCTGTGCCTAATGCTCCTTTTATCAGGGTATGGACAGATGAGTTTAGAAAAAAAAATAAATAAATAAATAAATAGGGGGAGATAAACAGTAAAAATTGGATAGATTGAAATACTGGTGGTCAATGAGAGGAAAGGGTCAGGGGTATGGGATGTATGAGTTTTTTTTTTTTCATTTTCTTTTTCTGGAGTGATGCAAATGTTCTAAAAATGATCTTGGTGAAGAATACACAACTATGTGATGATATCGTGAGCCACTGATTGCCTAATATGGGCTATACATGTGTGGATATTTCTCAATTAAAAAAAAAAAAAAAAAAAGGTGCCCTGGGCAACTGGTCTGCTACCCCAAACCTTGAGATGGCTGCTTGAAGAACTGGGTTGAGGAGAAGTATGTCCAGAATTTGGGGCTGAGAATAGGATCTAGACAATCATCAGTGTCTACGCAGGTCCAGCCTGGAAGAGGGAATGCTAAACTGCCCTGGATTAGAGCGTCCAGACAGCCTGAACACGTCACAGCCTGTCCTCAGGCTCCCAGTTGCTAAAATGGGAGGACTTCACTTCCTGTTTCTCCTCTTCACTCTGGTCGGTTGTCCCAGCATTACTTTAATCAGATGAGGAGGGGCTTTTTCCTGGTTTTGTGTGTGTGTGTGTTTGTGTGTGTGTGTGTTTGGGCATGTGCAGACTCCAGGAATCAACCCATGTCAGGTGAGAAATCTACCACTGAGTTACTCTGGCACAGCCCTGTTTTGTTTTTTTAAAGGCAAACCTGAGTCCTAAGCTGGCCTGTGTCTTCTTTAGCTTTGGAGAGAGGCACCCTGAGACACATCCGGCAAAATCAGCTTCACCTTGTAAATGCGACAAGACTGCTTGTCGATCCGGACAGACCTGACGGGTGATATCCCAAGAGAAGCCTCCAAAACGTTTCTGGTTTGCACGTGGCCTGAGCACACACTCCACTGGCCCTGCCCTGGCACCAGCTGGCAGCAGCCAACTGGGGCTTCATGTTCTCTCAGAGCAAAGCCTCTGGGGACCGTCTCTGTTTCTGCCCTCAGCCTTCCTGAACTTGGCTTGGGCCCTGCATTAAGAACTGACCCGAACAAAAACCCCTTTAATCTGCAAAGTCTACAACGACTTTTTGACAGGGCATAGAGGCTTGGCATTTCAGCCCTGGCTATTGCTGATTTGTGCAAGAGCCTTGCACAGAAACATTCAGGCTTCTAGGTTTTGATTTCCTCGTCAGATCAGGAGCTAATGCAAGCCCTATTCTCAGCGTTTTCATAAGGTTTAGTCACCATAGAAGATGGGGAAGTGCTCTGGAAAATGTAATACACTCCATGCTTGCATTAGTGGCGGTTTCGGTTCTGCTGTGTACTGTTTGAACTGGCCCAATAACCACAGACGAATCTTTTGTTTTCTAAGCCCCATATTGTTGTTGTTGTTTTCAACAGAGCAGTATTTTTCTTTTTTTTGTAACAAAAAGAACCACAATAGAAATAAAAGATGGCTTTCTCATTAGAGAGTCGCTATTTGTCAGCAGGACAGGTAACTGAGAAAAAATATAGATTTCATTCCCTAGAGACATTTAGAAAAATAAGAGGCATCTAGATGTTGAGGGTAATTTAGGTAGCGTCTGGAGACAAGGAGTAAACCAGATACTATCTGGAGACTCATTTGGCTAGAGGACTCTGAGTCCTGCCTCTTCGTAGGAAATTAGGGAACCTCTAAACAACATTAGCAAGGCCACAGGATTTGGTGCAGAGGACCTGGCTTCCCAACCATCTAGTTAAGTGACCTCTGACATTTTCCTTAGCAATAAAACAGGGATAATAATATCTCTACCTCAAGTAAGACAGCGGATGTGAAGGCCTTTTGTAAAATGTAAACCTTTTAAGAATTGAGGTATAGGGCGGGCCACGGTGGCTCAGCAGGTAAGAATGCTTGCCTGCCATGCCTGAGGACCCAGGTTCGATTCCCGGTGCCTGCCCATGTTAAAAAAAAAAAAAAAAAAAAACTGAAAAAAAAAGAATTGAGGTATAGTTGCACTGAGCTTGTCTCAAGGCCATGTCAAAGTAAACACAATTAAAAAAAAGATATAATAAAAGATAACTCATCAGATCTTGGGAATTAAATGTCTTCATTGATACTGACAACAAATGCACGGGCTCCAAATTTATTATCCGGATTTTCCTCACAGTATAAGGGGCCTCTTTGTTTGGTCTTTTATATACCCAGAAATCCACTCTTCCTTCCCATACGGACCTTGAAAAGTGGCCCAGCCCCCAGAAAGGAGTCCCCCCCGCCTTTTTTTGTAACACTCACTCTGTTTACCACAGTTTCTAGAGTCAAAGATCTTAAAAAAAAAAACTTCGAAAGTTCTCGCCTGCCACGCCGGAGACCGGGTTCGATTCCTGAAGCCTGCCATGCAAAAAAAAAAGGGGGGGGGGGCAAGAAAACTGACTAGAAGCAGAAGGAAAACAGGCATATCCCTGGAGGCCTCCGAGGAGGCAGACAGGAAATTCGGAAAGGAATTCTGGCGGTTCTCTCTGCCCTCTCCCCCTGGCCGCCCCCCACCCACCCCCGTCCCGTCCCTCCTCAGCCTCCACCCCATCAGTGGCAGCCCTTCAAGGGCCCCGCGCCCACCCCTCCCTGCTCACCATGATTAGAGAAAAACCTTCCGGGGAGCTGAGGTTAGAATTTAGGGGCACAGGTTTACACTCTGTGGGGTCTCTGGTGCCATCACACAATCCTTGATTTCAAGGACAGGGCAGATTTTCTGGGGCTGTCCTGAAGAACAAGGATTACATCACCTTGTTTTGCTTCGCATTCTAGACAATTGGTTTACAAATGTTTTCTCTGAGGACAATGCTCACTGGGGGTGGGGGACCTTCAGTACGGGAGACGCTGGGCCGGGCAGTCAGGTCTCAGGGGAGCGAGGCGGGGAGGGCTGGCCGAAGGGCTCTGCGCCTGGGGGGCTGGGGGCGACGCGGGCCGCAGCGCAGGGGCGCCGGGGGTGGCCTGCCCGCGCCTGCCCAGGGGACACGCCTGCCCAGGGGACACGCCCTGCGCCTGCGCCGGCCGCACGCCCTGCCGCCCGCTTTGCCCTCTGCGCCGTGTCCTTGAGTCAGGTCACAGGACGCCGCCTTCAGAGACTGACCAGGGCAACGCTAAGAAAAACAACTCTCAGAGCGCGAATCGTCCTTCCTGCTTATCTTTTAGCGATACGGGGGGTGGGAAACTGATCGGAAACCGGATCATAAAAGTTCTTCCACCCCCCCTTCAGTGTATAAAGGTCTGGGCAGAGGGAGATAAAGCTTTCACGGGCCCTCAGTTATATGATCGGGGGCGGGGGGGGGCGAGAGGAGGGGAGGAGCGGCTTTTTTTTTTTTTTTTAATTACAAATACAAAAGTATGAACAGGGCTTTAGAAAGCAAGGCCCTGAAGCTTAAGCTTGGTTAACTTCCTAGGAAATCCACGTCTGGTTGTAGGGAAAGAATCCAGAAGATTCCACTAAAGTACAACCTACCGGAGCTAGAAATCGCTCTTCCTAAAACAGCCCCACTATTTGACACCTTAACTGAGTCCTGGATATTCCCTGACAATGTCTTTTGGTACAAAACCCTCTGGGGCATACATCCCCCAGACTCCCGCTCAGGGTCCCCACACTCCACGGTTGTAGCCTGGGCTCCGCCACCTCCTCAGCCAGACGGCCCCCTTCCCGTGTCGCTCGCTGTCCTCCAGCCTGACACGGGGTCCTTCCACTTTTGCACTAAGATGAAGATGCCCCACGGCCCGCGCCCCCCTCCGCCGGCCCCGCGAGCGAGCTGTCCCTCGGTTTCTTCAGCAATGCGTCAGGCTGGCCGCATCGGGGAACTTGTCCCGTCCCACCGTGTCTTTCTTATCTGGAAACCTGACTGCCTAGATCCCTTCTACGACCCCAACCCCAACCCCCACCCCCCTCCCCGCCGCCCTTCCTCCGAACCTGCTCTTTGGTCTCATCTCAGCCCCTCTCCCTGGCTGTCTGCTCTTTCCAACTTCATTTTCTTCCTGTCCCCTTCCTGGATCCTCCCGAGGCCAGTCATTTCGGCCCACCCGGCCAGCTCCCTCACATCCCACCTTCCCTCTGATGGCTTTGAAGCGTCAGCAATCAGGGGGAGATACAGGGAGAAAGGGGGCAGAACGCAGCCTCTTGGGATATGTGCTACCATCAGAAAACACGGTGCTATATAGACAGGCCCACCTGACCCCATCAAACAGAGAAACAAGTCCCTTTGCTTTGGTGAGGAGGTGAATTTATTGACAGTGCATCAGCAAGCAACTGGAGGGAAAAATCTTTCCAAAACCAGTTCAAAGTGAGAAGGGTGGTTTGGGCGTTTAGAACCCCAAACAGACAAAGAAATGGCCAGGTTCCAGAAGAAAGAAAAAAAAAGGAAAAGAAAGAAAGAAAAAAAATAGAAGAGGAAAAGCTGTTTGGTTAGCATGTCCCGTTATCTCATAGGCCCTTCTAGTTGTTGACTTTTGGGGCTTTTGATCTTGTCCTTCAAAGGGAGGAAGCTGCTGATATGAGTTCATATTATGTTTCATTTCTGTAAGCAGAACAAGGGAGGGTTTATTGCTGTAACAGAAAAGGAGCAGACAGTAAATTTTTGAGATTAAATTAACAGCAAGCTATTTCAACAGCGGATTTTAGGCTTAAAATAACTCAAGGATGCTTGAGTGAAATGATCATAATAAATATTTTTCTAGCTACTGAAGATTATATTAAGAATTTTTAGCTAAAAGATTATGTTGAGTATTTTCTGTCTATCCAGCTATCAAAGGCACTTGTTCTTTCTCTCCCACTGGGTTAGATAGCCTTCTCAGACCTAGTAGGGGATTAGTTAGGGATCTGATCCCTGACCCCCAACCGGGTAATAACAACACCTTACATCTGCACATAGCCCCGTCTTAGAGGTCCTCAGGTGTTTATGCACGCATGGTCTCACAGGTCCTTCCCCTTGACGGTCCAGCCTCGTTTTGTCCCTCTGCAGAGTTTGCCAGAGAACTTCACACACCTGTGCCCATCTACTCCCTTGCAAACTCAGGACTTCTGGGCTCAGCATTTCCCTAGCCCAGATCCCCAGTGATTTTTCCCTCTCCCCTCCTTGCATTCCCCACATATCTGAGGTCCTCTATGCTCACCTGCTCCGCTCCTCTCTGACCCAAGAATTTCTGCCACTTCTCTCCTCTCTGCTTCCAGACTTCTCCATGGCTTCACTCTCCTCCCCGAGAGCCTCCATTGGGGAGCAGAGAGAATTTGAGAAAAGGGATAGTGAGATGACACGGAACCTTCACTGGAGATTCTCTCATCGTGTACAGTAGAGCTGTTAGCATATTTGGGTAGCCTCTTAAGGCGTGACTCTTCAAAGAGAGAGACTGTGTCTTCATCTCCCAAGACCTGACATGCCATCTAGCACGTAGAAGGTAGCCCAATTGGCTTGTATTATTCGATGACCCTGACACACGTAAAGAACTAGAAGTATCCACTGAAAGTTAGGAAAGAGTACAGAGGGGCATGCAGTTGCAGTATTGAAGGAAAGCAGCAAGCCCTTGTTTTGATCATCTTTGGAAGCTGGACCACCACCAGCCGGGCCTCTTGTCTAGGAAGATGGTCCAGGAGGCAGGAGGCACAGGGAAGGATGGAGGCAGCGAACGATTGGAGGGACCAGGTGGCCTTTAACGCCTCTTCCAGCCCTGAGTGTCTCTTGCTCCAGCTCTAGCTTGGTACTAAAGTGGCCTGTGACCTTAGATGAGTCCTTGCTTCTCCTCATAAGTAAAAATGCAGACAATGATGTACTCGCCACTTCCTGGCAGCCATTGTACGTGAAACCACAAAAATCTCAATTTTTATTAATATGCCAGAAGCAAGCGGATCAGAGTTTTTGATAGGCTATCTCTTCTAGGAGAGAAAAGTGCTTTCTTGAGGACAAAATCTTTGGGACAAGAGCAGGGGAGAGAACACAAGAAATAGCTGACAGGGCCCTGCCCCTATGAACTAGGGGAGATGACTCAGTGAAAAATGTGAAATGGATGTGTATGTAAAACCTTTACAGAGTACACAAAAGCAAATTCAGATGATCACACGCACATTTGCATTGGAATCCATTTCTACATCTCCTTCTCCATATTGCAAATCACAATTTCATACCGATACCTCTGGTTCCCACCCAACACCATAGAGTCCGTTCTCGTTTTCTCCCTTTCCCTTCTCTGACACGGAGACACTTGGCTCCCAAAGGGAGTGTGTTAAGTGTTTAAGAATGAAAGGAAGTGATAGCTCACCATCCTCCCAGCTCTCCAGATGCCACTTGGCTGCCTCTGAGGCCTGCAAGGGATGTGGACAGGGTGGGCAGAGATCACCTAAGGCCAGAGTGACTGGGGCACTGCTGGGTGGAAAGAAGTCCCAGAAGTTTCAGTGCTTTGGGACTGATTTTTGACAGGTCTAAATAGAGTCGCCCTGTAAATACACACAGCAGGCCAGTGTGAGTCAGAAGTTACCTGGAACCTCCAGGGTTCACATGGGTTAACTCTGGGGTGGCTTCCAGCTGTTATCTGAACCTAGAGCCAGGAATCCAGGGCATGGGGTGGTTTAGAAAGGGATCTGATTAAGGTATGCCAGTGGACTTGGGGAAAATGAATGAGTAGGCAGGAGAAAAAGGGAAGGACAAGAAGAGAAAGCAGTTAACTTATCACTTAAAAGCATTAACAAAGATTGGTAGAACTGATTGGACACAAATTTAAAATTTCCATGTGACAAAAAAGCAAAGAAAACTCAAAAGATAAGTAATAAACTGGGAAAATATTGCAACATTTATCATGACAAAGAGTTAATTTCCTTCATATGCAAGATACACTTGACGGTTAGTCATAAGATCATCAACCCAACAGAAAATGGGGCAAAGGACTTTAATAGAGGAAATATGCCTGGCTTCCAAACACAGGAAAAGCTGCTCAACCTCAGAATGAAAGAAATGTAAATTCAAACTAAGAAAGATTTCATTTTTTACCTATTAGATGAGAAAAGATTAAAAACTTTGTTAACCCCCTGTATGAGGGGTGCTATGGGGAAATAGGAACTCCTTCTTTGTTAGTGAGAGTAAAAGCTATTTCAGCTTTTTTGGAAGAATCCGTGAAAATGAAAGATGCATGACCTTTGCTCCAATGAACTCACTTCTGGGAAGTTATCCTACAGATACCCTCACATGTGCGCGTAACGACATACGTGCTAGACATTCCCAGCAGTGTTATTTGGGAAGCAAGAGTCTGAAAGAACCTAAATGTCTGTCAATAGAGGGAAGGAGTGTATTAGCCATGGTGGGTTCACATTATATGGGCATCAAGGAATGAACTAGATCTATAAGTAGCAGAGCCAATAGACCTCAAAACAGAATATTGAGGGGAAAAAGCAGGATGTGAAGTTTGTATGGGATGGCAGTTATTGCGTAAATTGAGAAATTGCCCCAAATGATAATATCTAGTATGCATGTGAAAGGATAAAATATTACTGAATGACTATGACAATGCATCCTAGCGGTCATTTCTGGGGCGGGGAGAGAGGAGTTGGACTGGCTGTTGACAGCCACGGAACAAGTCAACTTTTCCTGTAATGCTTTGCTTCTGTTATAAGGAAAAAAGAAGAGAAACAGCAAGACTCAATGTTGTTATCAATTCTGGGTGGTGGAAACTCCATATATCACATTTCTCAGAAAAGCACGATAGCGGTCAGTGGGTATAAGATAAGATATCATTTGGGTAAAAAAAGGCATACACGACGCTGGTTTATACATAGGCTGCATCTGGAAAGACAGCGTTTCAGGGGCTGATGCAGGGAAGGGCACAAGGAAGTGGGGATGCGATGGGAGGCAGATTTATTTTTCATCTGCCCATTCTTTTTTTTTTTTTTTTACCATTTATATATTTTACAGTGTGAATGTACTACTTAAAAATAATAATTACAAAGAGCAAACAGAAGGCACATAGCAAGAGTCTCCTGTGCTTGGCACCTCGCGTCCCCAAGATTCTGGGGGACGAAGGGTTTTCTTTCTGCCCTGTGAAGCCCTTGCCTGAGGCCACTGAGGGGGTAGGGGCGGGAGGGACCACCAGCAGCCAAGGCTAAGGGGGTGAGCAGACAGCGGTGCGTCCCCTGTCCTGGTGGCCCGTACAGGGGAGCAGTGCAGAGATGGGAGCTGCTATGACAGGCTCATGATGTGGTGGGCAAGCAGGAGAAACCCTGAGCAGTTTAGGATGGTGGGAAGGAGGCTGTCAGCCAGGCAAACTTTCAGTCTGTGATCCTATTTTCAACATCAGAGTCTTCACCAAGAAAACAAAAACACACAGTCCAAAAAATGAAAAACAAACCACCAGCAACAACTAAACCAGATGTGGTGGTTTGGAATGGCATATTCCCTAGAAAATCATGTTTTTAAAGCTAATCCATTCCTGCAGGTGTAAACCTATTTTAAATAGGCTTTCATGAGGTTTCTTCAGTTAAGGCATGACCCAGGGTGGGTCTTAATCTTTATAGGAGTTCTGTATAACTGGGATGAATAGAGAGAGAGATTTTAAAAAGCCACAGAAGCAAGAAGCTGAAAAAGCAATGAAGTCTGGAAGAGAAGGGAGAGGCCAGCAGATGTGACCATGTGCCTTGACATGTGACAGAGGAGTCCAGGATGACTGGTCTTTGGGAAGAAAGCATTGCCTGATGAAGCCTTGATTTGGACGTTTTCAGGACCTCAAAACTGTAAGCTTGCACGCTAATAAATTCCTTCATTAAAAGCCAACCAGTTTCATGGTATATTGCTTTCAGCAGCCTAACAAAGTAAAACAACAAACAACCGTTAAGGGATGATAGCAGTAAGTCTCAGGTTTCCTTCATCCAAAGCTGAAGTGTCCAATAAACCCATTTCTGTGCTGGCCAAGAAAGGAGAAAAGCTGCATCTGTGAGATCCTACACAGGCACACACAAACACATACGTGTAAACACACATGCACACAAACATACATGCACATAAACACACAGATATGCACACACAGGCATGCACACAAAACACACACACAAACACACATGCATGCACACACACTGCCACCTTTGGACAAACTTAATATTTTATAAGTAACACACACTTGACAAGAACAAAACCTACATAAGCCAACCCAACAACTTGAAAATCACAAGGAAAAATAGCACCCAAATCCTTTCACCCAAAGCTGCCCATGCTAATATTGATGTATTTCTAAAGATATATCAGAGCCTATCCGAGGGAGTATATCTTTTTGCCCAGCACAGGGGCAGAGGCCGCCTGGTTTCTTGAAAAATAATGCTATTGTCTTACACCAGCCAAATGCTGGTTTTGTAACTCTCGTTGCCATGACCCAATCTCCGTTCACCTCCGCTCTCAATGGCCACTCTATTCTACTCTCAGTTTTAAAATATCAGGTTGGGTGGGAGCCTAGATGGCCTTTGTCCCAGTTACCTTGGGCCACCTCCACCGATGAGAGGATGCCTCTGCCTGCCCAGCCGAGGGTTGCCCTCTGACCCTGAGCCTCCTACCTAGCCCGTGGGCTTGGTACCTGGCATGAAATGTAATTGCCGTCAGACTTGGGTGGAAGGAAAAATTGAAACACCCATGTGGATTTGGAAACTATATTTCTAATCTGGCTTGATCCTTTTTTGAAAAGACCTTTTGTTTACAGTTGTCATTTATTTGGCCGGTGACCAGGAATTCTGGCTTAGGGAGGAGAATCGGGGAGAGGTGGGCTATTATAATAATTGGGTATAAGTTGAACCCTTCATGCTTTATTTTTTCTGTATTGCCCTCGAATAAACTCTAATAAATTTGCAAAAATGTTGTAAGCGGCTGCTGGGATGTTGCTGTTTAACAGACCAAAGAACCCCTAGATGGAGCCTGCTTTCTCGGGTGTTAACAGGGCTCATTCTAGGGTTTTCTGTGTCACCAAAAGCTCAGGCAGGAAAAGGGCATTTGGCTTCTTTCCACACAAATCTGACCCTCCCGGAGGACTCAAGGATGTCAATACTGATATCACATCCCCTCCTGCGGGCAGATCTTGAGGGTAGAGGGAGCAGGCCCCTGAGGCAGAGAGAATAAACCAGACAGAGGACAGGTGGATCTGCTCAGGCCCTTGCTGGTACACTTGGAGCCCTGGCTTGGAGGCCAGGGGTTCTTCATCTTGGACAAATAGTTTTACCGCCGCCTCTTCATTGGGCCCCCGGCTCTCACTCTAGTGCATGGGTGCCTTTCTGTCTTCCTGGCGTGCCAGTCTCCCTCGCAGGCTGGCCCCTGCCTCCTCTCCCTTATTCTCGTCTTCTCTATTTCTGTGCTCTCCTCTTCCACAGCAGTGGCTCAGGTCTTCCACACAACTGGTCCGTGGAGGAAATCCCAGCCACCTTTTCATTCCTTCAGATACCACATATTTACTGAGCACATAATTTAAAATCACTAGAGGCTTAGACTTCGTCCCATTACTTTGAGAGGGTATATCATTTGCATCTCACTTGTAAAGACTTGACTTGTCAAGTTTAAGCACCCCACATCATCTGAGGTTTAATTTTTTTTTCACTAAAAAGTTGTTGATGGGCTGTTGGAGGATGCGTATGCGTTGAGTCATGAGTCCACTAGGGCCACCTGTACCCTGATGGGTGGTACAGGTGACAGGTGCTGGCGTCATCGCCGACCTTTGTCATTACTCATTTGCAAGTGTAGCTCTCTGTTTACCCTGTGGCTCCTAACTAACCATAATGGCTGAGTCTTGCGGTTGGAGCAGTATAGCTTTTCCTTGAAATTCAAATGCATTTTTTCTTTTTTTAAAAACTTCACCTTTTATCAACACAGCTAAACAGACATAGTCTCTGGCCCCTTGCTTTTTCTTGCTCCTAAAGTTGATTATTCATAAAGCTCTACAGCTCCACCAGACCTACCTCACATCCACGCAGGGATTAAACAGTACATCAAAATCTTCAGCTCAAATCCCATTCCTGTAACACCTCTGGCTTTCCCTTCCTCCTTCTCTCTTGTTGGCTCCCACACCAGACCAATCAGGCCCTTCTCGGCGTT
>PVIY010050531.1:0-16149 GCA_004026745.1 Myrmecophaga tridactyla
ATATATATATATATATATATATATATATATATATATATATATATATATATATATATATATATATATATATATATATATATTTACTTCTGCCTGCTGAAAGGGCCTAGATTAAGCAATGGCATACCAGTTGCTATGTAATGAGCATAGCAAATTCTCATATTTTGCTTTCCAAACAGAATTCTCCATGCAAAGGAGCCAAGGCTCCCTGGAAAAAGGGTTGATTCCAAGTCTGGAGCAAGAAAAGTGTAAGATGAGCCCCAAACATCTTTTGGTAACAGGAAGTAGGACAGTACTCAGACTATGGGGACAAGTCAAAACAACAGATTGAAGGGGCTTCCATTGGTTGAATCCAGGACAATTTGAGCATCAGAACTAATAATGACTGTAACAGATTACCACCTGTTGAATAATGTAGGAATCCTTAGGTCCATACTGAAAGAGAGAAAGAATGAAAGGCAGTGAGAGAGAAGGGGGTGGGTGGGGGAGGGAGAGAAGGGGTAGGTAAAGGGAAAGGAAAGAAAGTATGGGAAGGAGAGATCTTCCTTACAGTAAAATGCCAACTAATAAATGTAGGGAGCGTGACAAAACTGAAAATCATCATGATTCAGGGAGAAATTATCAATAGATGCTATAGCTGGTGGGCAGAGGTTTGATGAAGTACAGAATATTGGAGTAATTTGGAGTATGTTGCCACAAAATATTTATCAGTCACGAAAGTAAAAGTAGTGACTGAGAGTGGATAAAACGTGTCAGAAAGCAATCTGATGAAGTGATCAAGGTTTGTCATCACCAGAGGTCAGATAGGCTGATGTCATAGAGAGCACTGAGAAGAATGGAGCTTCACTTCGGTGATATTCCCACCAACAATACAAGGCTTGGGAGACACTGGATGGACACTGATTGAGGGACTGCCTATGTAAACTGTCAAGTTCAAAAACGACTGGAAAAAACCAAGGAACTCAAGAGATACTACCACTAAGCAGTAATGTGTGATGTCCTGGTCCAGCAAGAAAAAAAGGAACGTTGTTCATTGAGACAATTGAATGGACCTGTGGGTGGTGCTATTTTGATCTTGATTACTGAAGTTGAAAAGGTATATGGCTTTATGTTGGAGAGAGTTTGTGTTTGTTTTGGGGCATAAATGCTATGCTCAAGAGACTCAGAAAAGAACAAGAATAATTGTGTGTAATGTTAGGGGGTCAAAAATACAGTAAAAAGGTTGATAATTGAGAAATCTTCAAATATGAGCAAAGGAGAGTCAGGAGTGCATAGCACTATTCTGAAATAGTGCATTTCTGAAAGTGTAATACGTTAAACTTTTGTGAGTTCATATAAAATTATGCTCTAACCTCAGACATTTCCTTTTTCCTCACATGCTTATATTTATTATGAATGGACATGTGTGTATTTATTATGTACATAATCCTAAAAATAGTTTTATATATATCTATAGTCATGCCTATAATGTACCATACACATATTATATGATACATTAAGAGATGATAGTGCCAGAAAAAGTTTAGATGGAAGAGGAGTATGGGCTGGCATGGTTGGGCTGCAATTTTGGATAGAGCAGTCCTATAAGGTTTCATTGAGAAACTGATATTTGAGACACAACTTACAGGAAGTGAGGCAATGAACGACGTAGATCTCTGCTGGAAAGGGTAATTCCACCCCTCCCCATGAAAATGAATAAAGAATCATTCTCTCCACACCAGGAATTTGTTTATTCCCTTATTTAACAAACATTGTCATACACTTAGTATGAGGTATAAGGCATGGTACTAGATAATAAGAAAGGCAGAAATAAGCAATGGAGCTCAAAGGTAAATTGCATGTCATTGAGAAGCCAGGAGAGGTTTCATAGAGAAGATAAGGTTTGAGATGTGTCTTTAATGCTGGATAAAACATCAAGGAGAAGTTTAAGGTATTCAAGGCAGAAGGAGGAGATGGAACAAGGACATATAGGTGGGGGACCAGAAGGAATGTTTACATTAGAACTCTTTGGGTTGTAAGTGGCAGAAACTCACTGAAACTGTCTTTAGAACAAACTGCAAAAAGTAGTCTATCTTCAGGTATAGCTAGACCCAGGGGCCTAACAAAATGCTATTAGGATTGGAGGCTCTTTCTTTTCTATCCCTTGAATCTGCTTCTCTCTGTGTTGGCTTTACTATCAGATCTTCTCTTCCCCGTGCTGGCTAAAATGGACAGATTTAAGAACCCCAGTGGATAAAAGAGCTTCTCATTCCCAATGGTTCCAATAAAAGTCTAGAAGTACACCTCACTGGTCTAGCTACGGCCACATGCACAAGTCAGAGTCAATCATGGTCAAGAGAATGGACCTAGCTGTCAATGTCTTCTCCTGGAGTCTCTCCTAGGGGTGGGATTGGCCCTACCAAAACCTGAAAGACTGAGGGTTGGAGAGGGGCCATTTCCCAAAAGAAAGCTGGAATGATATTATTAGGAGAGGAACTAACACTAGGAAACCTAACTGTGCCCATTGTGGAGAGTGTTTGGGGAACACTAAGTAGACCACTTACTTCTAATGTGGCAATGTTAAGGAAGGGAAGAGGAATTAAAGTGGGGAAGCCAAATTGGGGAAGTTAATGGGAAGTCTTAATTGTCAAAATGAGACTAGTTCTTATTTGATAGAGCAGGGGTTAGAATAGGGGTCAGCATACTTTCTCTATAAAAGTCAGTTGGTAAATATTTTAGGCTGTGTGAACTGTATGGTATCTGTAGCAACTGCTCAACTCTGCTGTCGTAATGCAAAAACAGCCACAGACAATATGTAAAAGAATGAGAATCACTGTGTTCCAATAAAACTTTATTGACAAACTAGATTTGGCCTGTAGGTTGCAGTTTGCCAACCCCTGGGTTAGAGAAGCAGTTGAAGGCTTTGAACCTATA
The DNA here is from genome assembly GCA_004026745.1 of Myrmecophaga tridactyla. Lineage (NCBI taxonomy): Eukaryota > Metazoa > Chordata > Mammalia > Pilosa > Myrmecophagidae > Myrmecophaga > Myrmecophaga tridactyla. Next base: position 2,911 of record PVIY010050531.1, read on the forward strand.
GGTGACATCATCAGGATGAATACCTTGGAAGAGGCACCCAGAATTGATTGGAGGATGGATTAGAGGTAACAGACTAAAAATGGGAAGAAAAGCTAGAAGGCTGTTGCGGTTGTCCAGAAGTTTGTAAAGAAACCAACTCTTGTAAATCAAATGTACCTGGGTGTTGGCCTTACAGGTTTTAGCTGGCGTCCAGCTGGGTCTGTCTGTCCTTAGCTGACCTGGATCCTCACATTCTTGCCAGTTTAGTGACCTCTGAAATCTTGTGCTGTAGTTTGTAAATCATCTTGGAATCTGATTATTGCTTTTTTTTACTTTACGCTGTTTTTGACTCTGTGACCCGAGCCTGTACTATTTGTATGAGAAGGAAAAATCAATAGAAAGAGAAAAGTTAATAAAAAAATACATTCTCCATGACTTTAATTAACTTGGCCTTAGGTTTAAAACTCTAACAAGTGGGAAGATGAAAGCAAAAAGCAACAAGCCTTACATATTATCTTATACGCTGAGCTTTTCAAGAATAAAAATTCAAATTAAAATCATCATGTATCAGAAATTCTTTTGCCTGAAACAAGTTGAAGAAAAAGAATAAGAAGGGAAAGAAAAAAAATTCTCTTCTGGGATATGACAGAGAACAAGCTAACACTTCTACCTCCTGTGCCAAATGGTAAAGCACCAGAATCAAGCTGATGACTTATTGATGTCCTTGAACCTAGCCTTGCTCTCTAGACTCAGAGACCCATGGCTTTCTTATCTTCTCCAGTCTCATGGCTTAAGGCCCACAGCTTTTGAAACCTGCTTGCACTCATTTTTGCCCTTAGCAGCACTGTTTTCTGCTGCAGGGGGGGTTCTCCGCTGAGAAAGAGCTTACAGGTGATTTCTGCTGTTCAGAAGGCATGCTGTTGGCACCTGCTCCCTGCTAGGTGCCTGAAGAGAGAGTCCATGAATGAGTGGAAAGTTCACACAATTACACACCTGTGAGACTTTCTGATCATCTGAGTAGATGCGCGGTTATTTAGATGAATATAGAGATGCATGTAGACATATGCATTAGTAGAGCATATAAGTACATATGTACATATGCACATGCTTATGCACATACGTGCGGGGTGCCACACTTATTCTAGGAAGTTACATGTGCATTCAGTTGTACAATAGATACATGAATGAATATCTATTACTACAGATATTGCATATAGAGACATAAACAAACTGGGTTACACAAATATGTGTGTATATACTAGTCACATGTAAGTGACTCCATGCAGCTGCAGGAACCTTCTGTTGTGTTATAAGACAAGCTCAGGGTGACAGGAAATTTTATGGGGGAAAAATAGAACTACATTGTCATTCAGAGAGGGGATATGGACTTCAAGGTCTATGCTGAACCCCAGATCCAAAATGTCAGGATTTAACTCTGTTCTCTGTCAAAATCGACAACAAACTGACAGAGAATTTTAACTTTGAAAATTTGTTGTACATTAAGATAGAGGGATGAGACAACATAGGTTTTACTCCTTTGGCTCTGGGCTCAAACTTGTCTCTTGCTTTCAAGATTCCCATCAGGCTTATTCTGGGAAATATGAAGTAGTATTGGATGGGAAGATTGGTGTCAGAAATAATGACTTCCAAAGAACAGAGAAAGCCTTAAAAGTCACATGCTTCCTTTTTTGCTTTCCCTATCGCTACAGGTTATCTGTTCTTTCTTTCTCATTCTCTTTCTCTTTGTCTCTTTCTCTTTCTCTTTCTTATTCTCTTTCTCTTTCTTATTTTCTTTCTCTTTCTCATTCACTTTCTCTTTCTCATTCTTTTTTCTCTTTCTCTTTCAATCTTTCAATCTCTCAATCTCTCTCTTTCCATCTCTGTTTTTAGGTAGAGGAAAATTTAGGATCTGAGCCCCTGGCAAGCAATTGAATAATAACAACTGGTTTGGAGACTCAGGGCACCCCAGAGACACCCCCAGAACTGTCAGAAGTTGAATTGTCCTATCTGGCTTTCTGATTGCCTTTGTCTCTTGTGCAGAGAAATGGCAAATTTCCAAGTCTTAATCTCTCTCACGCTTGCCTTGCTCTTTGACCTGAGAAATGTCTTTGAAGTATTGATAAGACAAGTATGGTGACCATGTAACTTACTGTCCAAACTGAGGCACTTGAGAAAAATGGGGCACTATATCTCTTCTTCCTGTTCCTCCTCCTCATTTTGGTTTGCTTCCTTATTTACTCACATAATCTACTTTGTGCCACCATGTAGGCCCTAGGTGTGCAATGATCTGCAAAACTAATGATCTCTGTGCTCATGGAGTTTGAGAGTTTAGTGAAGGAGAAAGACACTGACTCATTTGTTCTACAAATAGTTCTTCATATTTATCATGTGTTCAGGGCTACTTTACATACTGGGGGGCCCAGCAGTGATCAAAATAAATAAAGTCCCTACCCTCATGGAACTTGGCAATGGACATAAATAAGTGCATAATTACAACTATGATTAATGCTTCTAAGGAAATGTGCACAATGCTAGGAAAACCAAATAACACCGGGTTCAGTCCTGACCTCTGAGTCAGAAAAGATTCTTGTTAGGAAATGATATTTGAGTATAGATTAATGCAGGTGTTAACTAAACAAAGAGGGGGTGGCAAGGGAAAGAGAAAACTTTCCAGGTGGAAGAAACAGTATGTGCAAAGGCCTGGAGGCAGGAAGAAGCATGGTACCATCAATGAACTAGAAAAGAACAGTATGATTAGAAGCCAATGTGGTGAGGGGTAGAAGTGGATGGGTGAATATAATACAGTGAGATGAGTCTGCAGAAGGCAGAGCCCAACCCACATAAAACATTTTTAGGCCAGGAAAAGACTGTTTCCTGCTCCATGGTTCTGGGAGGTTGTATGTCCTGGAATAGTTCTTGTGATTCTGCAGCCTAGAAGAGTTGAACTAAGCAGCTACATGGAGTTCTTAGGAAAACAAGCCTGAGTGTAGCTTCGCGTACAGTCTACTGATAAGACCTGGAGAACAGTCAGTTGTTTTCGTGTGTGGTTGCACACAGGAAAGGAAGTGGCAGTGAGAACTTGGTAAGGCCATGGAGACCTGTGGTTAGGATAAAAAGATACAGTTGGTTTCAGATGAACTGGTACTTTCCTTGCCTGAAGTAATTGTTTATATCCATGCATTCATTTGGTGATATTTACTAAGCCTCCTAAGGAGCCAGCCATTTGGTAGTGCATTGAGGAATTGGCCATAATAGATGCATTTCTGCCACCACGGATATTACTGTTTATATGACAGAGTATATGTATGTACCATATTTTCAGAGGGTCATGAAAATTAGAGTCTAGACCTGATAAAGTGATAAGGAATCTGGATATCAGAGCCCATGAAGATAGTTGAAGATTAAAGGTCAACATGTTGATTGCCTTTCTCATCTGCACAGAATAGAGAGCAGGGATGTCTGTTTTATTTCAGGAGGTGGGACTTGAAGAGGGATGAGAGTCACAAAGAGTTCAGTTCCAGTACAAAATAAGGAGGAAGAGTTTTCGTGGGTAGAATGCAATAAAGTCCTCATTCGTGGGAATTGCTTACATTTTGATTTGATGGCCACCCATTGTGAATACTGTAGTAGGAGCTGCTCATAGGGAATGAAGATGGTTTGGAATTTACAGTCTGGTGAGAGACACAAGCATACACACACAATGCAAAGAAGTAAATCTGAGTGAGGTGGGGAAACGAGGGATGGATAGTTGAGAAAACTGGAAGGCTCAGACTTTCTTGTTGTACTCTTGACCACTGGTGTCATGAACTGCATTATTTAACATGCTATCTCAGTTATCTGGTGTGTAATAGAATGTTCTCTTAGGTCTGGGAACAGGAAAGAAATTTGGCTGGAGAGTCTACTGCTTTATTGGCGTTATAGCTTAGTATTCAGTGGGATGCAAATCTCTTGGATCTGGAAACTTTTAAATAAAATTCTTTAGTATTAAACCTCAAAATCTATTAGTTTAATATTTAAGCAATGGATTCTGCTCCTTAATAAAAGTCTGGTGATAAAGTTCTTTGGGAATTTCTGTTATTCCTGAAACTGCTTTTCTTAATCCAAGGTGAGACCTTGTAAATAAAATGTGTTTTGAAGTCACTTTGGGACAACAATTTTTTTTCATTTTTGGTAATGAAGATGCAGCAAAGATAAAATCACGATTGTTTAAAGGATTTACTCTTTATGTGCTAATTTTAGATCCCTGGATAAGTCCATGAGAGTAGCTATTATTACAGTTATCTCCATTTTAGAGATGAGAAACCTGATGCTCACAGAGGCAAGAGTTTTTTTTAATAATCCACAGAAATGATTTGAGACAGTCAGGATATACTGGATTACATCATAGCAACAACCACCACCAAAATCTTAGGGACATCAAGTATAAAAGTTTAATTCTCTCTCATGTTACTTGTATGTGGAATTGAGGGTCCCTGGGGGGACTTCTTTGCATCATCGTGGTCCTTGCTCAGGACCCAGACTGTCAAGGAAGATGTAATTTCAGTATTAACTGTTACCTTGCCACAGGGGAAGGAGACTGCACCATCTCTTAAATCTGCCATTAAGAAATTACTCATGATGATGGAATGCACACAACACAAGAAGCAGGTCCAGGAAATTGGTGAACCATCTAAAGAAGAAAAGGCTGTAGCCAAGTACCTTTGAGTCTACTCTCTAACAAAGTTCACCAATATGATATGTCATCATGTTGATTATTCAATGGCTTCAAAAGCAGTGGATTGCCTTTTGGATTCAAAGTGGGCAAGGGTCAAGAGGAGAAGAAGCTTTATTTACAACCAGGGAGTCTGTGGTTGATTAATGCAACAGGCTTTTAAAGAAGCAATTCTTTCACCAAGCACTAAAAGTAATGAAAAATGAAATGTGGTAAAGACTTAAAGAAAGAAAAAGAGAAAGGAAAAGCTGAAAGGGAAAATGAAGAAGATAAAAAGAGCAAACAAGAAAATATAAAGGATGAAAAGATAAAGAAGGAAAAAGAAAAAAATGGTGAAAAGGAAGACTCAAAAAAGGATGAAACTCCAGGAACTCCCAAAAAGGAAGGAAACCAAGAAAAAATTTAAACTTAAACCCCATGATGATCAAGTTTTTCTGGATGGAAATGAGATATTTGTGTGCATCTATCATCCAGTTCACTTTAAGTCATTTGTCATGGGATTCATTTTAAGTCATTTGTCATGGGGTTCATTCTTATGACTGCAGTGATAGTGGCTACCCTTTTCCCACTTTGGCCATTTAGCCAGCAGCAAAGAGAGTAGGTGTTTATTTGGTGCAGGCTGTTTTGTAGCCAGCATTCTCCTTTCTGCTGCTCATTGCCTCGTGACTGGAGGAAACTATCACATTTGGTTCCTGCCAAATCTGACCGTTGATGTGGGCTTCATGGACTGCACACACATGCATACAAAGGACCAAAAGCAGGCTTAAAGAAAGATGAGAAAGCTGAAGCTAAAAAGCAGCAGAGGTGTGACAGAGAGGAAAAATCAGACGGTAAGAAAAATGAAGATGAGGAGGGAAAAGTAGGATGAGGATATAATGGAATAGAAGGACCCAGTGGAGAACGACATTCAGACACAGGCAATGACAAGAAGGAAGATGACCAATCCCAATACAGTAGTGGAAATGGGAATGATTTTGAAATGATCATAAAAGAGAAACTAGAGGAGCAAACAGATGGGGATAGTGAAGAAGAGGAAAAAGAGGAAGAAAATGATGGAGAAAAAACTGAAACTTCACATGAAAAATCATAGACTGTAATTCTGCTACTGAATAAGCACAAGTCGTTGGATTTTCTATGTTGGACAATCATCAAAATGTATACAGGGCATTTGTAGCATTCTTTAAATCCATTTGCAGAAATGTATTTGACACCAAATTAGATATTATCAGTACTTCATTTAATAGACTAATATTATTGGTACAGTCTTAAGCCATTAACACTTAAGTTTTATCTATTGATAATAATTTCAAGTAAATAGATTTCATTCCTTTTGATATTTATCAGGTGTACTTTCCATAGTGACATTTAGATTAATGGCATTTTTGATAGTTCTATGGCTTTTACTGTTAGACTAATCTGAATAACATTAAAAGGGATTAAAAGAGAAAAACCAACATTTCAGATTATGCAGTTATGTAGCCATTTCATAGTTTCCTTAAGATGAAATGCTTAAACTTGTTCTTCTTTTGATAGTTAAGCTTTTCTTTTTAATTTTATAAAATTATACAAGGACATTTTTTTTTTGAAGATTCTGAGTTAATGGGGTTAAAAAGCATTTTGTGAAAACATGTCAACTAGTATTAATGCAACAACGCCTTTAGTTTAGCTACAAATTCTCTTTTTTTCAACTCAGGAATTCCAAACTGGTTTGTACATCTGATTCAGTAGAAAGATGATGTCCATCTCCAACTGAGAAAGCAAATGGTTTTGGTTGGAATGTGATGCCTCTTTCCTTTCCTCTCCATTTCTTTCTCATAGTATGAAATATATCCTTAACATAATTTACAAATAAAGCATTTTATTTTAATAAAGAGACATTACATGACTTGTGCTTATATTTCATCGGCCACACTAAAGCTACAGCTAACTTTTAGCAGGTGGAAAAGTTCAGTCCTAGCACGTGACTAGAAAGAGAACCGGACTATTTGCAAATCATCTAGTGACACTCATAGCACTAGAACAGGATTCCAACTCATTTCCTTGTCCCAGCAAATCCATGCTCTTTCCACTGAGCTCATTGCCTTCTCATGATAAGAGTGGAATCAGGTCTGAGGTTGACATAAGTAGTCCAATTAGCTGGGAAAAACCTTCATCATTTCCTTGTCTCTCAGCTTTGCTTCTAGGTTTCCTTTTTTCCATGAAGACAGGGTTTTGAACATTACCAAAGTGAGTTTCCCCTTCCCATGTGGTCTAGTGGGGAAACACTGGATTGAGCTTCTTTGAGAAGGTTTAATTGTCATAAACTTGTCATGTTTTTCCAGGAAAATTGTCCAAAGATTTGCTTGAAATACAAGTCCAAAGAAATGCCTGCTATTCCCTTCACACATAGCTTTTGTTCATTCCATCTGCTGCCAAAACATACTTTCAGTTCTACCATGAGTCTACTTACAAAATCCTACATGAAACTATATATATACACATAAATTAAAGATAAAGAGAAGAAAGAGAGTGAGGAAGATGATCCCAGAATTTATCCCTTACTATTCCCAAATGCCACCTTTGATCTTGTGTATGCCTTGTCTTCAAAAATCTTTAGTCTGGGCTGTACTGTTCTGACGTTTCTTGAACAACTTTAAGTAGCATGAATAATATGATTGTGGAGTCCATCATTTCTCCAATCAATTAATTTCAAAGTTCTTAGCAGCAGTGAGAGAATCAGTAACAGCTAAGAGAATGAATAGGATGTTTGTTGAGGAGTCAGAAAACAAAAATAGTAAATAAGCATGCATGCACACGTAAGAATAAATCCCATTGTGCCAGTTTGAGAGAGTTTTGTCCTCTAGAAATGCCATATTTTAATCCTGAGCCATCTTGTGGAGGTAGCTGTTTCTTTTAATCCCTATTCAGCACTGTAAATTGGAAACTTGATTAAATTATCTCCAGGGTGATGTGACCCACCCAATTGTGGGTATAACCTTTAATTAGAGGGAGAGGTGACTCCACCCATTCCAGGTAGATCTTGATTAGTTTACTGGAATCCTTTAAAAGAGGAAGCATTTTTGAAAGAACCACAGAGCCTACACAGTTGGAGATGCAGAAGGAAAACAACCCCAAGGAAGCTTCATGAAACAAGAAGGTTACAGAGAAAGCTAGTAGACATCGCCATGTCCACCATATGCCTTTCCAGTTGAGAGAGAAACCCTGAACTTCATGAGCCTTTCTTGAGTGAAGGTAAGCTTCTTGTTGGTGTTTTACTTTGGACATTTTCATAAACTTGCTTTAATTTGGACATTTTCATAGCCTTAGAACTGTAAACATGCAACTTAATAAATTCTCTCTTTTAATGGCCATTCTGTTTCTGGTATATAGCATTCTGCAAGCTAGCTAACTTGAACATCCCCATGTAAATGGCATTGCTTTAGACTGAACCTTCTCTTCCTCTTGTGCTCAGAATAAGTAACTAAAGAGTCTTTGATCATATATGTTTATATTTTTATGTCCTTGGTGTTTTAGATGTCTAAATGAGGTGGGTACCTAGAAGAATGGTCAAGTCAGACATTTTATTATACCTTACATCTTGTGCCATAAAGCCTGTTGGGTTGATGGGAAGGAGGGACAAACGTCAATGAGTCAGGCCAATGCCAAGTGGTCTGCACACATTAACTTATTTAATTCTATGCTTTCCCTATAAGTTAAGTGTTACTATTCATTAAAGAAGGGAACTAAGTCTCAAAGAGATTAGGGAACTTGCTTAGGGCTACCCAATTAGCAATGCAAAAATTCAAAACCAGATCTGGCTGACTCCAAAATATAAGACTTTTTCAACACATATTGCTGTGTCTTTCCGGCCATAGAGTTGGTCCCTGAGAGAGATAGCCAACACCCTAACCAAAATATAATCTTCTAGAGAAAATCTAACTAGCGCTAAATCTGGGCAATCTGACTGTTGATGGTGGCTTAATTCATTGGGTGTTGCTTGGCACAAATGGAATATGGTGGCATTCTGGATTCAGGTGTTCATTTGCCACAGGGAAGTGTTCTGGAGTAGGAACACCACCTATGTCTCATTGTGAATGATCACCCAGAGTTATTCAGTGCACAGCCTGTACATCTGTATGTGACAGGTTTTCCCCTGGACAAATGACTGAGAAATGAGGTAGAATCTAGCACTTTCATGGATGGGTGCAGGCAAGGGCTAGCATGTCAGACCCAGCTAGCCCCTTTGGTTTGAGAGCTGGACTCCATTATTAATCAGAAGTAAAGCACTAATTAGGAAAGAATATCAAAATCCCTTCATATACACTAAGTAAACATATGTATATAAAGACAATGTTTAAAGTAAATCAATCATTGTTAAAGAAGATCATGTTTAATTACTTGAAATCACAATGACCAAAATAGATTTCCTTCTAAGGTCTTGTATATGGTGACATCTGAGCTTAATCTTGAAGGAAATGTGTGAGCTAGTCATGAAAGGTTGGAATGTATATTTCAGCAAAAGTGAGAGATATGTGCAAATGTGTAGAAACAATGAGACACTCCCCATTCCAAGAACACTTATGCAGCTCAGTATGACTAAAGGAGATAGTGCTGAGATATGACACTAGAAAGGGAGGCAGAAGCCAGATGATGAAAGGCATTTTATGTTATACTAAAGAACTAAAACTTCATCAAAAGGCAACATGAGGTCAATAAAAGGTTTTAAATGAAGGAATAATATAGTCAGATTTGTGGTTTAGGTTGACACCCTTGCCATCGAAGATAGATTGTTGGAAATGGTGAGAACAAGGAGACCAGTTAGGAAATTTCAGAAATCCAGCCCCCAAGTGGAGGAAGCCAATGGGTTATGAGTAGAAAGAGAAAGTGAAGAACAAAAGAAGTATTCAAGTAATAGTCCCGCAGGATTTGGTGATTCACAGGATGTGGGGTGGGGAGGGAGTGGAGAAGTCAAAGATGAATTCTGCATTTCTGACTTGTGTGAATATGAGAGTGGTGGTACATTCAAAATGACGAGAGATAAAGAAGTAGTGGGTTTGGGGATGGAGGGCAGGAATGTGATGAACTAGGTTTGGATTACCCTAAGCTTCCTTGGGGGCATCCAGTGATTACCGTAAGAAGTCTTGTATACCAGTTTGCAGCTCATAAGAGAGGTTTGGACCATGTGTCCTTGACCTAGAATTGGGACTCATCCACACACACGTTGTGATTGAAGCCAAGGAGGGGTAGGATCCTTTAGGAAGAGTGTATGGATCACGAAGGACCTGACGTGGGGGAATATCAATGTGTGAGGTGTGGGCAAAGAAACGGAATCCTAGCAAAAGAGTCTAGAAGGAGTGACCTGAGGAATGGGAGAAAGACCAGAGGAGTGGAGTGTCATAGAATGCTAAGGGAGGAGAGAGAGCCAAGGAAGGAGTAAGCAACATGAATAAAAGTTATAGAGAAGGCAGGTGATAGAAGGACTAAACAATTTTAAGTGACGTTGATGGTGGCAGAAAGCAGACAGCAGGAAATTAGAGTAAGTGGAGGTGCAGACAGTAAGTATATTTTGGTATGTTCCAACCTATCTCAGTATGAGTGCCCTTATTAAACTTAAAAATATGTATGTAAATTCTCACAAAATATTAATCCATTTATTTATTTATTTTCTCATCTCTTTAAAAATACTTTACCTCTGTTTCTATTTCCATTGTTGCTTCTTAGCTGTCTAATTATCTTTAAACATTATTCTTTATTCTGGTTAATAATCTAATTTTTTTCCTTTTCACCGCATTCAAATATACAGTTCAGTTATGTTAATTATATTCAAAAGATCGTGCTATAATCACCACCATCCATTATCGAATCATTTTCATCACCCCCAACAGAATTCTGTACCCATTAAGTATTAATTTCCTTTTTCCAAACCCACCCAGCCTCTAGTAACCTGTAGTCTAGTTTCTGACACTGTGAATTTGCATATCTTAACAATTTCATATATGTGAGATCATACAATATTTGTCCTTTAGTTGTCTGGCTTATTTATCTTGACATGACTTCAAAATTCATCTAGGTGTTAGCATATATCAAAACTCCATTTCTTTTTATGGCTGAATAATATTCCAGTGTATGCAAATACCACATTTTGTTTATCCATTCATCTGCCGATGGACACTTGAGTTGCATCCATCTTTTGGCAAGTGTGAATAATGCTGCTATGAACATCAGTATGGAAATGTCTGTTTAAGTTCCTGCTTTCAGCTCTTTTGGACATATACCTAGAAGTTAATCCTTTTATTTTCTCAGCCAACAGTTACTGCTTGCAACTTCTTTCTCTCCTACTCTGTTTTCTGCCAGAATCCCAGATATTCCCAGCTCACAGGTTCAAGGGACTACTTTTTTGAGGAGGTTGAGTGTCTTCTTTCCCTGCTCCCTGCAAAGATAGAAGAGAATGGGACATGCTTATATAATAGTAGTCGAGATAGATTTACTGTCATGCCTACAATACTCAATGCTGTAAGGGGAAAACATTATCACCTGTGTTTGTGCCCCATTGCCCATCAAATTTAAGTGGGAAACTAGACTTCCAAAGTTATAATTTAATGTTAATAGCTATAAAATAAAATGTTAACTTCTACTTTTATCAATGGACTGCCATGCATTTAAATTTCTTTAGAAGGAAACAACTATAGGTAAAAATAACAATTAAAAATGTAATATATATATTTTTAACATTATATTATTTTTAAAAATTACTTCATCATGGTTTTAGTTTCTAAAGCTGCAGAAATGCAGTATACCAGAAGTGGATTGGCTTTTACAAAAAGGATTTATTGGGTTACAAGTTTACAGTTCCAAGGCCATGAAAATGTCCAAATTAAGGCATCAAGGGGAAGATATCTCCTCTCAGGAAATGCTGCTAGCATCCAGGGTTCCTCTGTCACATGGAAAGGCACATGGCAATGCCTGCTGGTCCTTCTCTGCATAATGTCTCTGGACATTCCTCTCTTAGCTTCTCCCAGGGCATTTTCTTTCTCAACTTCTCTCAGTCCTCTCCAAAATGTGTCTGCCTTTTATCCTCTCATAAAAGACTCCAGCAAGGGGATTAAGACCCTCCTTGAATGGGCAGAGTCAGCTCTCCATGAAAAAAAACAAAGCAAATACTCCTATTCACAATAAATTTGCACCCACAATGATGGATTAAAAGAACATAAGCTTTTCTGCGGTAACTAACTGATTCAAACCACCACAATCATTAAGATTCAACTAAAGATTTTGGAAAAATAATGATAATTATTATTTTTTTCTGAACATGGCTGTCCCTGGTTAACACAAAGAAATAGATTAAGAAACAGAAAAGATTGCCTCCACAATTAATTCCCTATATATCCATAATTGTTGTAGGGGGTGTGGCTTAGGTAGCAGATTCTTTCTTTGGGCAAAGTGACAACCAATCAGAGTCTCAATTTCTTTGACTTTAAATGAAAGGAATTATCCTGACCCTATAGGATGGCTTATAGGGTCAGAATGTTAGCACAGTGCATGGCACATAGTAGGCACTCCTCCAGTGTTAGCGCCATTAAATGTTTATCTTAAGACTAATTGCTTGTTGCAAAGGTCGAATTAGAGCTTTATAGTGGAATGATCATGTTCAGCATCAGTGATCACAGAGCAGTCTGTTTTATGATATTATGGAATATGGAACATTCAGCATCACAATTAAAGCATTCTTGCAAATAAACATACTTAACTTACAAGCCTCTAGATTTAACTTCTAGGTGAAAGGAAACACAGTTGATTGAGAAAACAGATAAATGACAGCAAAAGACAAGTCCAGAATATGCATATTCAAAGAGGCATCTGACCTGGTTTCTTCAAAAAATCAGTGCCATGGGAAAAAAAAGTTTGTAAAGGGAACCGTTCTAGATTAAAGGAGATAAAAGAGAAATAGTAATCCAACAAAATGTTTGCACCCTTATGAATCCTAGTTTGAAAAAAAAATTCTATGGCATTTATTTCAGTCATTTGTGAACAATCTGAATGTGGATAAGTTACTAGATAATAGAAGGAATTGATATGATTTTTTTGGGATGAGATAATGGAATTGAGTTTATGTAAACTAGTGTTTTATTCTTAAGAGATGCAGGCTGAAATATTTAGAGGTGAAGTGTTGTGACATCTATAATTTACTTTCAGCAAAATTTATACACAGATATATTCATGTATGTAGCTAGAGAGATAAAGCAAATAGGGCAAGATGTTAATTACTGAATCTAGAGGGTGGGTATATGAATGCTCATGTACAATTCTTTCAACTTTTTTATGCTTGGAAATTTAACAATAAATGTTGTGGAGAACAATGGAAAAGAAATCCCTTAGTGATGATGATGATGACAGCTAAACTGATTTAATTAAAAGAAGCAAATTTAGCTACAGAATTTCAACACAATCTTCATAGCACAGAAGGAAAGTTTTATAAGTTTTATTTGAATATGGAATGCTAAAAATAAAAAGAACATAAAGCAAAAAAGTTTATCATAGACTATAAACAAATTTGTAATTCATAAAAATAC
>PVIY010050532.1:0-16155 GCA_004026745.1 Myrmecophaga tridactyla
AGGTGAGAAGTTAGTGACTCAGGTTTGTGGAATGGCATGATGGTAATGGTGAAAGATTAAAGGTGTGTTCAATTTTAGGGGCCAGACAAGCATATCAGTTAAAATGTTGGCCTTGTTTGCACACACTAGGTAGGTAAGCATATGTGATCATAAGCTGTTCTGAATGATGTGCAAAATGCCATGAGATCAAGGGAACAAAAATCATGAGGGTATAAGCAGGAGGGAGATTGGAGGGATGAGTAAATTATATAATCCTAGTGTAAAAGTGTTTTTTAAATTTTTTTGCTTTAATTATCTTAATTTTTATATATTTTCACACTTTCATAATTAATGCAAAATAATCAAAGTTAACCCCCTGTACTCTTGCTCAGATTATGTAAATGTTAACATTTCACATGAACAAAGTACAATTACCAAAATCAGGAAATTAGCATTGACACAATTCTATTACCTAATTTGTAAATCTTACTCAAATATCAACAGTTTTCTCTTAATTTACCTTTTCTTGCCCAGTATCCACTTCAGGATCATGCATTGCTTTAAATGCCTTATCTCCTAGTCTTAAGAGTGGGTTGAGTTTTAATGATAACAATGTACAAGTTCCAGTGGGTGACTGAAGTAGAAAAGAGGTGAAATCACATTGAGGAAAACCACAAAAGTCCATAATATCATTCATTAATTCACTCAATAAGTTTCTTTGGAGCAGTTAAATATGTGTCAAGTATATAATATTATGCTCTCATTGCTGAGAATAGTAAAATAAACATGTCAGTCTCTGCCCTCACAGAATTCAGAATCTAACTGAGATATCTATCCCTTTTATAATTCTGACCACAGGGAAAAACCCAAAGAGGTTAAAAATTTTATAATTCACTTTTAATTACCTCTAATTATTATTATTATCCTGACAAGAACTGACTAGCTGAGTTGTGTGTTTAATGCTTCCCTTAGCACATTGTTTCCATTTAATAAAAATAAATATTGATGGCCTGCCTCACTACCTAAAGACTGCGATCACATATTTACCACTTCCACATATAAAGACACTAGAAACATGAATCAATTTCATTCTTCTTATAATATTTCATGTAGAGAAAACTTAGCATTCTTTATCTTCATGAGTTACCATGCTAACAACTATTGCCTTTCTAAATAAATGTGTGCATTCTGCATTGAATAACAGCTTGCAGGATGCTGAAATTCTTCATTCCTGAAGGGAAATGAGCTACTAATGACACTCTCTGATTCCCCACTGTTATAGGATAAAATAAATTGCTTAGTTTAGTGTTTAAGTATTTTACCAACCTATTCTGACCTTTCCAGACATTCTCCAAATTCTATATTGTAAGAAAACTTTCCTCCACTTAAACTAAACACTTATGTGCAGCACATACTATATTCTAGTTCTTACATTTGGGCTGTTCATTTCATTTCAAATTTGTGCTTCATCATGCCTCCTACTTACTGAAAGTCTGCCCATAGTTTATATTCCTCATGTAGTAACTGTTCAATATATGTTTAATTGATTAATTCTTTTGAATGTTCTACTACATTTTGAGGTAAAGGAAAGAGAATATTCAGAGCATTACTCTAAGAATACTGACCTAACCTATCAGCCATAGGAATGTGGTTATCAACAATGCAAATAATGCAATAAATAATACAATACAACTGATGAAGACTCTGGGATCTTTCTAAGCAGTTCATATTTGTAATATTATCCTGGTTGTTTTTGCACATCAAATAATTTCTTGCAGAAATTACAAGAATAAATATATAAATGTCTTTTAAAATCCATATTGCATAACGTTCCCTAGAGTTCACTATACTGATTACTACATGTTATAAAATTAGAACACAAATGAATGCAAATAGCAGTTTTAGAATATGAAACATTGATAACAAATTTTAAAAATTACAGTCATTTTTATACATGCCTCTTCATTAAAATACAAAAATAATAATTGTTACTAAGACATAAATAATAATAATAATATTAAGACTAATCTTTCAAGATCAGAGAATAAAAATGTAGATTCATTTATACATAAAGATTGACTGTAGCATCATTAAATGAAAAAATAATTACTCTACATGGTGACAGTTTTCTTCAGAAACAAATAAGCAAGTTATGATTCTAGCCCACTTTCAAATATCAGCCATACATTCATTTTCAAGCTTGGGTGCAGACTTTGTATTACTTTGTATTACAGTATTTGTGGTCTACTTACCAACTCTAGGATTATGTTGAACCTCTCACTCTCACCACAATTTATCACAAAAGGTGGTTGCATGTTGTCATGAAATATTTGAATTTCTTTGCACCCTGAACCAATTATAATACACATGAACATGATATCTTTCTGGCCCTTTGCACCCATACTCACAATTTCCCGAGATTGTGGCTACATTGTATGCTAAAAAATCATTTACATGTACATGTAATATCTTTCTCTCTCAAGCAAACTTGTTTTCTGGTGTCCTCAGCTATTAAGAGTTCAGGCAATTAGGTAGACCAGTACAAATAAAACCCATAAAAGAAGGTTTCTCCTTAATATTTCACATTATTTCCTCATGAAAATCACTACAATATTGGCCATTTTGTGCATTTTCTGTGAATAACAAATGTGAGAATTAATTCTCTGAAGAAAATTAGTGGTTACAGTTTGAATGTTTAAAAAACATGGGAGTATAAAATTTTTAAAATTTGCATGAGTCTTCAGTGTTCTGAATTATACAAAAACTTACATGAAGGAGAAAGAGAAGCAAAAGTGACAAACTAATTGAGAGCATTCAATGATTGTGCCATGGATTTGTTAGTTGTGTCTCTGAGTTATTTGGTGTGCACCTACCTCAAATGATCTTTCAAATATTTACTAGATTCTGAGCTCTCCAGAGTCATATGTGTTAAAAGAGAAAAGCCATGGCATGAATAATGAAACAATTATTTGACAGTAAAATGTACATTTATTGTCTCAACTTGGACATAATTGGATCTGATTTTATTTCTAAAATTTTATTACTCTTAACTCAACCTCATACCAATTTACATGCTTTCCCAATCACACAGGAAAGGCAGATTCTTAGAAAAACTAAGAGATAAAGAAGGCCCACCAACGGTGGCCTTCTCCTTCACCCCCTTCCCATTTAGTTGGCATCTTCTCTCCAAAGTGGCAACTCTTTCTGTCACTTCCTAATATTTACCCCACGTCCAATTCTGTCTCATGTTTTCTACCCTCCAACTAAGATGCTGGCTCTAATTGCCCCATCCAGGGCCTCTTGATTACCCTCAGAGAATTGGAAAGTTAGCATTTTTTTTTAAGTCCCAAAGGAAAAGATCCAATAGTAGAATAATAGAGTGATGGAGGAAATATTTGGTAATACTAAATTCTATAACCAAATCTTTTGTATCTGTTCTGGCTGTATCAAGTGCTGTGAAAAGAAATACCATGATTTCTGTGTTAGACATATATGTAACCAATAAATACTTGTTGACTTGCACTGCACTGAAGTTACATTGCCAAGTACCTAGATGTATATGTCACTTAACTTTCTGTAATATTGGATATCTAACTTCATAATTACATGGATGAGTAAAATATTTGTAGTTTACTTTTCTTCCAATATGAGCAGATAGCAATTTATGCTGCACTGCAGGATAGTATCTGGAGACTGAAGTCCACCCTGTGATCAGAGGAAATCTCAAACTTGGACTTGAATCCCAAGAAGAGCATTAATTCAGTGAAATAGAAAGAGAGAGAAAATTATTTTGTGATAATTTAAATTTCATAAAAAGGAAGAAACTTACCACCTCTATGCTTCTTACCATGAAATCCAATGAAGAATTGAAACATCACTGTTTAATCCTGATCTGGGGGTGGTATTATCTTCATGATGAAAGACAGTTAAGGAAGGTCTGACAAGCTTTTCCTGCTTGTTCTTGGTTCTATCTAACATTGCTATTAAACTGAATCCCACAGCAATAATGTCTTATCTCTTTAATGTCCTCAGAGCTAGCAAAAATTACTTTTTTGGGCGGCTGGGTATAGGTGATGAAGAACTCCTCATGCTGAGAGCTAGCTAATAAAAAACTGATAGTCAATTTATTCTTCACATGATACTTTTTTAGCCTTTCCAATATGGAAAGACCTGCTCTTATATCCATGAATGAATATGCATAATGAAATCTATATGTACAGCCAGATATATGATAGTTCTCATGGTGAGCAAAAGCCCAGTAGTGACACCCATGTTTTCTGCCAGAGTTGGATATGATAAGAAATTAATCATCAATTATCAGAACAATAATATTTATTCTTAGTTTTGTAGTAAGAAGGATCATACTTTTGGCAATTCATTATACCACTTTATTAGCTCACTTTAGGGAGTAGGGATAGCCTCTGTTTTACTTAGAGTGTCTAGTTATCATGCACACTGCACCTCAATAAATATGTCATCTTCCCCTTCCTAGTTTTTCTCTATGGATATAGAAAGAAAAGAACTCTGAGGGATAACCTGCATGTGGCATGTCTGACACTACTAAGATTATGTTATTACCTACTCATATATTAATTCATCATAATATATATATATATTTATATAAACATTAATTCACTACAGTACCAGTGAGCAGTTCTATTGTTTTGGTTCCTTATTCTGCCTTTCTTGAAGTACTTTTTTGAATAGTAGCCCTGGTCATCCTATTAGTGTTTATCTAGGCTTCACCCATACTTGTGATGAGCTAGAGTAGGGGGTTGGAAACTTAAAAGTGGGTACTGGGGACTGTGGAAAGGTGGTGCCCCCTTTCCTTCAGGAGAGTAGAGTGAGGTCCTATATGTCAATCATGTTGAATTGGAGTGTTTGAATTACTCTGATGAGTTCATTGGCTTATGCATAGGTATAAGAGTATAACTTCCTTTGCCATAATATACAGACTCCTGGCCACTCAGCAGCTCTTTCTGCTTCTGGAAAAGAGATATAACTGAGTTAGAATTGTTCAGCCACTGACGGGAGATCCCAGTATGGACTTCTGCATTCCTTTCCAGTAAAAATGTCTCAAAGAGAACATTTGATGCCCGAGGAAAGTAAAATATATATGGATCTACTCCTTTGCCTATTCTCCTTTTCTCATTTCCTCTCCATTCAAGCAGGGAATATGTTTGACTGCAAAGAAATAAACAGGATGTTTAGTGTCCCCAGGCTACACAGCAAAGAAAAAGAGTATAATTGAAGCAGGTGTAGCACTTGAAGAAGGGCTGGGGAAGAGGGTAGTAATCTGTATTGGGAAATGAAAAAGGCAACAGAAATAGCTCCAGAATAGGAGTCAGTCCCTAAGTCAAAAGGAAACAACATCAAGAAATGAGGACACACAGTATAAACAGCTATTCTCAGTCACTCTAAACTTTGTTAAACAGTTGGTGTATTTAAGTCACATCAAATAGAGATTTTATACAGGAGTGCAAGTCACACCACAGACAACGTGTCTACAAGTCTATAATTTGCAGTAGGTAATTTTCTCCATATATGACTCTATTATTAACTATTTGTACAAGTATCATGAATTTGTAATAGTTCATGCAAGAATTTACTTATATTTGTAGTGTTAATTGGTGACATGCATGACTCAAAACAACCCTTTTCAACCAAATTCACCTAAAAACAATGAACATTTTTATGCCATGTGTTAGTTTCCAGGTTCTAGCTTAAGCATGTCACAATATCAATTCATTTAATTGTCATATCAACATCACGACATTCATGGTTTTATAATTCCATTTTCATAAATGAGGATTCGGAGGCCTAAAGAAGTTAAGTAACCTTCCCAAGGTAACAGAATTACTAAGTGACAAAACTGGTCACAGTAAACTCAAGTAGCAGAATCCAGAATCCGTACTCTTAATCAATTATATAGCTTCTTCATGGATAACCTCTACAAGAATCTTTATAAAGGAAAACAAATTAGAATATTTTACAATAAAAAATATAATGGCATAATATTTACATAATAAGCATACATAATAATACAACATGTTTATATTTATCCATAATAAAATGATTAGATTTATATCATAAGTATGATTTCTAATTCCTCTAGTGGAGGATCAGTTTGTTGCAGAATGAACTTCCTGCTGTGAACAAGTAGAGACTCTGGACAAAATATTTAAAAACTAATTAAAGCTTCAGAAAACTATCAAGTTAGTGAGGCTTATGGGTCCAAAATTCTGGGGATAAAGAAAACACAGAGAAGTGAGCCTGAAAATTTTCTTGGGACATTCACTGAAATACAACCAAGAACTGAGAGGCTAGGAAAGCCACACCTAAGCACATCTTACTCAAACTGCTGAAAACCAGTAACGAAGAGAAAAATCTTTATGGCAGCCCTGAGGAAAATGGCACATTAAAAATAGGGGGGAGATGCACCACTAATTATGTGGTCAGAAGGCAGTAAAGTAACATCTTTAAAGTGCTGAAATTAAACAAAACAACAAAAACCTCAAAACAGAATTCCATATACAGTGAAAATAACATTCAAGAATGAAGGTGATATATAGCCATTTTCAGATAAAAGAAATCCAAGACAATTCATTGTAGGCTTACAGGCATTACAAGAAATGCTAAAGGGAACACTTCAATTTGAAGGGAGGTGATGCAAGAGTGTAATTCTGCTGTTCACAAAAGAATAAATAGTATCAAAATAGTAAATACTAGGCAAATATAACAATCTTTATTTCCTCGTTAATTTCTCTAAAATACATAACTAAATTAAGGCCCAAATCATGACATTTCACTGTGACATATAATGTATGTAGAAATACATATGACAAATATAGGATAAATGATGGCAGAGGCTATTTTATTTACATGGATGCAAGAATTCTACATTTTATATGAATTTTCACAGTATTAACTCTAAGAAAAATCACTGAAAACTACAAGGAGAAATAAATATCCAATATATAGCAAGCACTGAAATTCTAATATATTCAAATAATCCAAAACAAAAGAGGAAAGAGGAACTGTGGAGCAAAATAATAAGGTCACAAACAGAAAAACATAGATTGAAATGGTAAATCAAAATACAACTTTGCCTGTTTGAAACTGTTGTGTACCCTTGAAAAGCCATGTTCTTTAATCTTGATTCTATATCACTGGGTGGGATCTTTTTGATTAAGTTGTTTCTATGGAGATATGACCCACCCAAATTCTAGGTGTGACCTTTTGATTAGGTGGTTTCCATGGAGGTGTGTCTCCATGCATTCAAGGTGGGGTTCCTTTCTTAAGTCCTTTAAGAGGAAACCATTTTTGGAAAAGCTTCAGGGCTGACACATAACAGAAATGTTTGGAGATGCAGAAAGAAACACCCCTGAGGAAGCCATTTGAAAGGAGAAGCTAGCAGACATTGTCATGTGCCTTCCTGGCTGAAAAGATAAACTCTGAACATCATCAGCCCTTCCTTGAGTCAAGATATCTTTCTCTGCATGCCTTAGTTTGAACACTTTTATGGCCTTAGAATGGTAAACTTGTAACTTAATAAATTCCCTTTGTAGAAGCCAGCCCATTTCTGGTATACTGCATTTCTGGCAGCATGAGCAAACCAAAACAACAACCATATAAATAATTACATGAAATGTTAATGGAATTAATGTTTCAACTAAAAGGCTTAGGTGCTTATAATGTATTGAGAAAAGAACCAACCATATGTTGTCTGAGAGACATGAACTTTTAAGAAAAGAACACAGATAAATTTAAAGTAAATGGATGGAAATGATACACCATGCACATAGCAAATAAAAGAATGCTGAAATGATTTTATTATTATCAGATAAATTATACTTCAAGACAAAGAATCTTTTTTAAGATAAAGAGAGATTTTTCATAATAATAAAAGGGTCAATCCTTAGAGAAAACCTAAGAATAACAAAAACCGTGTTTCAAAATACATGAGCAAAATTTTACACAATTCAATATAAAAAGCTTTCTTCTATTGACTCTGGAAAGAAACAAGCCTTCAGGTCTCTGAAACCATGAGACAATAAACACCCATTGTTTAAGCCAGCCCATTGTGTGGTATTTGCCATAAAAGGAGGAAACTAAAATAGATTTTTGGTACTGGAAATGAGGCAATGCTATGACAAATATCACAAAATGTGGAAATGGCTTTGGGATTGGGTATTGGGCAGAGGCTGCAAGAATTGTGAGGTGTTTGATAGAAAAAGCCTAGATTGCTTTGAAGAGATTATTGATAGAAATGAATATAAAATGTATTTGTGATAAGAATTTGAAAGAAATAATGAGTTATTGGAAACTGGAGAATAGATGATCCTTGTTATAAAGTAGCAGATAACTTTGCTGAATTAGCTCTTATGTTGGTTTTAAAGGTGGGCTTGTAGACAATGATCTTGCATATTTAGATGAGTACATTTCCAAGCTGTGTGTGGAAGGAGTAGCTTCATTTCTCCATACAACTCATACTAAATGTGAGAGAAACGGGATAAGCTGCAAAATGAATTATTAAGCACAAAGGAAGCAGAAACTGGTGATTTGGAAAACTCTGATCCTACCCAGATAGCATGCTCTGAGACCAGGGCCAGAAGCAAATCTATAAGGGCCCTCTCTGAGATTCCAGAAAGTGAGTCCCTGGAGAACAGGGCTCCACGTGAAGGTTTAATTGAACACTCCTTTGCTAAAGAGGATGTGGTTGAACAAGGATGTGCTCAGACATCTCAGGGGAGGTCAGGGCTGGAAATGCAGTTATGCAGGAAGAATCTGTGGAAAGCCTTTTGCGGTGATGGTTTAGGCCCCCTTGTCTGCATGCAGAGCCAATAAACATTTTCTGAAATTTTATGAACAGAATCACGGTCATCTTGGATTGAAAGGGACTAAGAAGTGATGAATTGTAGGAAGAATGACTTCAAAGGCAGAAGCATGGAAACAGAGATCTGGACTGAAAATATCTCCTTGGACCAAGAGAAAGTGCTCACCCATGTGCACAGAAAGGGAAGGTTTTCTCTTGCATCTGGAGGGGAAACTTCAGTTATCACCCCAATACTTGGAGAGGGTGAGACCTAAAGCCAGATTATGAGCATAGTTAGGCCACCATTTCAATGCTTAGAGTGGGCTCCACAGCACTCAGGAAGAGCATGACTACTGTACAAGCACTTAGAAAGTGTGGTGCTGCCTCTCTTGCAGGGCCAAAGAGCAAAGTATCTGTATAGAGATGACTCTCAGACCTTGAACTTTAATGGAGTTTGCCCTGCTGGGTTTTGGACTTGCTTGTGATCTGTACCCCCTGTTCTACTTCCAATTTCTCCTTTCTAGAATAGGAATGTGTCTATTCTATGCCTACCCCACATTGTATTTTAGAATTAGATAACTTTTTTTCTAGGTTTCATAAGACAATGAGATGAAGGGTTTGCCCCAGGAAGGACAATGCCCATGATTAATTTTGATGACACTTTGGATTTAGAAGATGGTATTAGCAGTAAACACATTTTATATACATTTTTTATTTTCATTACTAATAGGTATTTTAGAGGATATAAATTACATTTTTATGTCAATAATTTGAAATTTTAGATGACATACCAATTCTAGAAAATACAACATCAAAATTGACCCAAGAGAAGTTTAAACATTTGAATTGTTCTATATCTTTCAAAACTACCTTAAAAATCCTTTTAAATTTACAAATTAAAAAACTTCCCTCAAAGAAAATTCTAGACCCATAGTGATTTATTTTGAAAGTTTTGAAACATTTAATGAAGAAATTACATCAAACTTACACAAACTCTCTCAGAGAATAAAAAGGAGAAAAAACTTTCAACTTGTTTTATGAAGCTGGCATAATCTTGAGGGCAGGAAATCTAGGGATACAAGGAAGCATGCTTATTTTGATAAATAGCAACTATAAAAAGTCTAAAGCAAACATCAGGAAGATACAATATTGAAAGGTTTAACTCTGAGATTGGAAGCAAGACAATGGTTCCTACTACAGCTCTTTTCTTCACCATTGTACTGGAGTTCTTAGTCATTGCAGTGGTATAAGAAAATGAGATAAAACTTTAAATAATGGAAAAGAAAAAAATTTAATTGTCAATTCACAGGCTGATTATTTTGCATGTGGAAAATTCAAAAGAATCTCAGAAACATTGTCAGAAAATAATGACTCCAGCAAAATTTCTGGTACCAGAGTCAATATACAAAAATGAACTGTATTTCTATAAACATTTAGGAAATAAATTTATAAAATATACAACTTACAATTGTCATTTTAAAAAAATCAAAACTTTAGCAAGAGATGCCCAAGACCCTTAGAAAGAAAACTTGAATCTTGATAGCCACTTCACACCATATTTCAAAAAAACAAACAAAATAATTCAGTTTTAGATTATAAACCTAAATGGTAAAGATACAACACTAAAGCTTATTGACCATAACAAAGGAGAACATCCTCATGACCCTGAGGTAGACAAAGATTTCTTGTAGGATAAAAGAAGCATTAACTTTAAGGAAAGATTAATAAATCAGATTGCATTAAAAGGAACATCTGTTAATTAAAACATGCCATTAAAAATATTAAAAAGCAAGGCACAAAGTAAGAAAACTATGTTTGCAATCACTGAAGGTCTTATAACAAGAGCATACAAGAGGTCCTACAAATCAATAAGAAAACTACCAAATTACTCAGTTAAAGTAGAAAGAAGGCATACACTGGCATTTCACTATATATGCTATCCAAATAGCTAATAAACATCTGAAAAGTGCTCCATCTCTTTAGTCATCAGGGAAATGCAAATTAAAACCATGCAATGATAACACTGAAAGCTATCAGAATACCAAGTATTGGCCAGGAAGTGGAGCAATGAGAACCCTCAAACACTGCTGAAGAGATTTCAAAAATGTACAGCCACTTTAGAACTCTGGTAGTTAACTACTAAAGGTGAAATGTATATAGCATGTGTTCCATCTTATTTAATCCTAAATATAAACCTTCTAGAAAATATACCAAAAACATGTACAAAAATGTCCATATCCAGATGTGGATCCAGGTTTCATAGGACTCAAAGTTTAGCAGACCCTGATTAAGGAAAAATACAAATTTAGGAATATAAAATTAGGTACATGAATGAAAATGTAATTAGAATGATAAAAGAAAGCACCATGATTATAGGCTTGGCTTTCCAGGCCTCCTTCTGTGACTGTTTTAGACATCTAACAAGAAATGTTTTCAGAAAGATGTGTCATAGAGATTTCAAGGTTACTTCCCGTCCCCACCTAGAACATGAGAAATCTTAACAACTCACAAACAAAACAGAAACTTATTCAAGTGAGAGTCCCTGAAACTTAAGCATCTTTATATACTTCATGGTAAACCTGCTTATATTTATTAATGGATTATTCAGAAAAGCCAAGGCTGAAAATAATCCAACTATCCATCAATAGCAGAATGGAAAAATTGTGTCATATCCATACAATAGAATGCTATACAGCCATGAAAATGGACAAATCACTGCTATGTGCAACAACATGGATGAATCTCACAATCATATTGTTGAGTGATGGAAGCTAGAGAAAAGTGAATGCATACTGTTTCAGTTTTCTAGGTTTCTCAAAGCAAATATCATGAAATGGATCAGATTAAACAATGGGAATTAATTCATTTCACAGTTTTGAAGCTGTGAAGATGTCCAAATCAAGGCATTGTCAAGGCAATGTTTCTTCCTGAAGACTGGTTGCCAGCAATCCTTGGCTCCTCTGTCACATGGTTGTGCACATGACAACAACTGCTTGTCTCTCCCTTCTCTTCCTGGGTTCCATTGATCGCAATTTGTTGCTTCTGTAGCTCTCTCTCTATCTTTGAATTTCATTTTCTAATGAAGGACTTCGGTAATAGATTAAAACCCATCCTGATTGAAGTGGTTCACACCTTAACTGAAGTAGCATCATCAAAAGTCTTAATTACAATGGGTTCACACCCACAGGAATAGATTAAATTTAAAAAAAAGTTTTTTCTGGGATACACACAGCTTCAAACCACCACATGTACTACATGTTTCCATTTATACACAATTCAAAAACAGACAACACTAATTCTACGTGATGGAAGTTTTCCTCAGAGGTTTACTGTGAGGAGGAAGAGAATGGGTAATGCTTGGTAGAAGGCAGGAAAGGGAATTTGGGAATATCATAATGTTCTAATTCTTTATATAGGTATTTGTTACACAAGTGTGCTCACTTTGCAATAATCCATCACAGACTCCTCCAGGCAGACCAAAGGGCAGAAGGATTTTCCCCAAGACAGTCTAGAGCTTTGGTAATCTGTAATGTACTGCCCTGAGGAAAGACATTCCTGGCCTCCAGTTTTCCATAGGAGTCTGACATCCAACCTCCACCTAATGAGACTAACCCTTCAGTACCTGCTAACCATGTAACCACCTCCCCTTGGGAAACAGCCTTCACCCCTCTGTCTGGAGCAAGTAATTATGTTTGACCAGATGAATCTGCAACTGAATGTCCTGAGATAATTGCTTGAAATGCACTTCTGTTTCTTCTCATGACCTACCACTACCACCCATCTTTTCTTCAAGACCTATAACTAGACTAAAGTCTCAAGAGGCCTCAAAAGGTGTGGACAAAGTGTGATCTATGATGACATATGCTATACTCTAAAAGAACTGCATGAGTTTTCCAATCTCTATAGACAGAAGTCAGGGAAATATGTGGAGGAATGGATATTAAGTGTGTGGGATAATTGTGAAAGGAATATATAGTTGGATTAAGCTGGGTTTATTGATATGGGTCCACTAAACTGAGATTCTGCATTCAATGTTGTAGCTCAAGAGGTTAGAAAGGGCGTTAACTGTTTGTTTGGATGGTTGGCTGAAATATGAATCAAAAGGTGGCCAACATTACCTGAGGTCAAAATTTCAGAACTGGTATAATGTAGATGAGGGGATCCAGAGGCTTAGAGGCACTGAAATTTTAGAGTGTATTTATCATGGAAGAACTGCTCACATGCCTCAGGAATGTCCAAAGGGCACATCTTTAATCGGAACCTTGAGAAAGAAATTCACAAGACTAGCTCCAACAGCCCTGAGGAGCTGTGTAGTTGCCCTTCACTGTAGGTCAGTTATTACTGTGAAACTGTGGAATCCTTCAACAGAAAGAGGATGATCAGATCCCGAGCTGGCAGAAGCCATGTGGCAACAGTTAATCACCATAGACAAGGTGGGCATGGCCACCATAATGAACAGCAGATTCAGTGCAGCAGTCAAAATAATATGATTCACAGGGACTTGTGGCATAGGCTACTAGATCATGGAGTACCTAGAAGTAAGACAGATGCACAGTCTACCAAATTCTTGTTTAAGCTGTATAAGCAGAAGAGTTCTAGGTCAAGTGAACTGAAGTCTAACTTGAGTTACAAAACCAGAGAGTCATGGTCCCTTAATCAATTCTGAGACAAGACAGTTTGCAGACCCAGAACATCTTAATGAGGGGAGGGCTGGGTACCCTTGGGGAAGTACTCTTTTACACTGCCCAAAATTTATGCCATTAAACTTCTTCCAAGCCTTCCCCAGGAGACCTACAACCTTTTTACCAGGGTGACTGGACTGGGAGAAAGGAAATGATCAGATATTTCAGGGATTATTGGACACTGCTCAAAAGTGACTAATTCCAGGAGATGCAAAATGAAACTCTGGTCCCACAGCAGGGTAGGGGCTTATGGAGGTCAGGTGAGTGATGGAGTTTTAGCTCAGGTCTGTCCCACAGTGGGTCTAATTGGCCCCTGGACACATTCTGTGGTCATTTCACCAGTTATGGAATGCATAATTGGAATCGACTTAATTAGGAACTGCAGAATCCCCACTTGGCTATCTGACTCATGAAGTGAGCGTTATTATGGTAGGAAAAGCCAAGTGGAAACCACTAAAACTGACCCCCACCTAACAAAATAGTGAATCAGAAGCAATACTGTATTCCTGGAAGGATTGCAGAAATTAGTGCCACTCTTAAGGACTTGAAGGATGCAGGAGTGGTGATTGCCACCACATCCCCATTCAACTCTCCTATTTGGCCTCTGCGACTTGGAAGATGACAGTGGATTATCATAAACTTAGCCAGTGGTGACTGCAATTGCAGCTGCTGTTCTAGATGTGGTGTCATTGCTTGAGCAATTCAACGCATCACCTGGAATTTGGTATGCAGCTAATAACTTGGCAAATTATTTTTACTCAATAGATGTCAGTAAGGACCATCACAAAAAGTTTACATTCAGAGGGGCCAAGATGGCGGCTTAGCAATGTGTACGTTTTAGTTCGTCCTCCAGAACAACTACTAAATAACCAGAAACAGTACAGAACAGCTCCCAGAGCCATGATAGTGACCGGACACACAGCATACCCCAGTCTGGACCAGCTGGACCAGCTGCGAGCCTCCCCAAAACCGTGAGTTCTCCAAGACGTGGTGGCCGGTGGATGGTGCCCCTCCCCCACAGGCGGCTTCCCAGAGGGAAAGGAAAGAGACTCTAAAAGCAGCACGGACTGAGTCCAACCAAACACCAATTGTGGCATTAATTAACAAATTCTGACTACTAAAAATAGGCCCCCAGCTCAGGCAAACCTGGTCAAGGCAGAGGTCGCTTATTGGGCTAATGGAAAAAGAGGAAAGGGAAGGAAACGGAGGTTTTTGTGGCTGTTTCTATGGAGGCTTGGCTGCCTCTGGATTCAACGGCTGGACTACTCGGGCTGCAACTGCCCCAGGCATAGGCAGAAACGGACTGCTTTCAGGGCTGTCTCCCACCTGTGCCTTCTCTAGGGGAGGGGTGAAGCCCAACTCAGGTGGAATCCCTGCCTCAAGGAATTCAGAACCCAGGGCTTGGCAATTTGAAGCCATTAAAACCAGCCTACAACCTCTCCTCTGTCTCCATCATGCCCCTAGCAGGGAGAGACTTCCAAAGTTAAAGGTGCAATTTGAAGCCATTAAAACCAGCCTACAACCTCTCCTCTGTCTCCATCATGCCCCTAGCAGGGAGAGTCTTCCAAAGTTAAAGGTGCAACATCTTTTGCTGGTGGGGCCCGCAGGCAGACAAATGCCACATACTGGGCAGGATAAGAGAAAGAGAGCCCAGAGACTTCACAGGAAAGTCTTTTAACCTGCTGGATCTCACCCTCAGGGAAAACTGATGCAGGTGACTCCTTCCCCCTGATAGGAGGCAAGTTTAGTCCGGGAAAACCCAGCTGGAGTCTATAATACCTACGTAGAACCTCCTAAGAGTGGGGAAGGAAAAGGCACCATACAAGCAGGGCAAGAAACAAGAAAACAAGAACTGAAAAATTATCCTCTGTTAAACAAAACCTAAGCTAGAGGTCCAGAAAAAGCTGAACTGAAGGTCAAAGAAAAGATAGACAACAAACTCATCTACCAAGAAAACCCTAGGTAAGACAAGTGAAAGCAATCTCCAGAATAAACTAGTTAAGGTAAATAAATGTCTAGATGCCAGCAAAAAATAACAAATCACACCAGGAAAATTGAAGATATGGCCCAGTCTAAGGAACAAACCAATAGTTCAAATGAGATAAAGGAGGTGAAACAATTAATTCAGAATATATGAACAGACATGGAAAACCTCATCAAAAACCAAATCAATGAATTGAGGGAGGATATGAAGAAGGCAAGGAATGAACAAAAAGAAGAAATGGAAAGTCTGAAAAAACAAATCACAGAACTTATGGGAATGAAAGGTACAGTAGAAGAGATGAAAAAACAATGGAAACCTACAAGGGTAGATTTCAAGAGACAGAGGTTAGGATTAGTGAACTGGAGGACAGAGCATCTGAAATCCAACAAGAAACAGAAACTATAGGGAAAAAATGGAAAAATATGAGCAGGGACTCAGGGAATTGAATGATAATATGAAGCACACAAATATACGTGTTGTGGGTGTCCCGGAAGGAGAAGAGAAGGGAAAAGGAAGAGAAAAACTAACGGAAGAAATTATCACTGAAAATTTCCCAACTCTTATGAAAGACCTAAAATTACAGATCCAAGAAGCGCAGTGCACCCCAAAGACAATAGATCTAACTAGACATTCTCCAGACACTTACTAGTCAGAATGTCAGAAGTCAAAGAGAAAGAGAGGATCTTGACAGCAGC
>PVIY010050533.1:0-16154 GCA_004026745.1 Myrmecophaga tridactyla
TATTTACTTTTTTTTTTTTTTACTATTTTAAGTGACTATTAGAAAATTTAAAATAGATGTGTGGCTCACATTATATTTCTATTGGACAGTATAAATCTAGAATAAGATGAAAAGAGAATCTGGGACTAAGTCTTGGGGAACTTTGACATTTAATAGATGGGTTTGGGGAGGATGAACCTGCAAGGGGGGACTGAAGAGGCAGCCAGAGAGAGAGGAAAAAATCAGGAGGCATTTATTAGAGAATCCAAGGGAAGACTGTCTCAAGAAGGAGGGAATAATCAGCTGTGTTGAGTGCTGCTGAAAGGTCAAGTAAGACCGCTGTAAATGTCAAATGTACATAGTAACACTGGTGACCTTAGCCATTGGTGATTTTAGCAAGAACTATTTGTATGACGAGAGAGGCATAGAAGCAGTCCTAAAGACGGTTGAGGAATGAGTGAAAATTAAGGAAATGGAGAATCTCCTCATCCTTCAACTTTCAGCTTAAATGCCACTTCCTCAGAGGATCCTTCTAAGTCAAGCTTCCTCTCTTACAATCTCTCATTGTATTCTAAACCTTTTTTCATGGTGCTTATTGTAATTTTATTAATTTATTTGTGTGATTATTTGTCTTAGTGTCTGTCTCCCCACCCACCTTGGGGTACATGAAGGCAAGAACCATGTTTTGCACTCCATCAACAGAGGTAGAACAGTAGGAGCTCAGTAAATACTCATACAAATGGAAATTAAGAAGTGCTATCTGCGTGTCGACCATTTTATATTCATTATCTCATTTCATCCACTTTTGAGCTGGAGAAATTCAATTGAAAAAGTTTAGGTATTTTGTACCAGGCCATTCAGTAAGTAAATAACAGAGTCACGATGCAAACCCAGTTCATCTGACATTAATAATTCTGTGTTCTGCCATTCCCAGTTGAAATTTCAATTCAAATTCAATAAATACATATTGATTGAAGACTAGGAGAAAGTATTTTTGCTTGGTGGAAGATACAAAAGAAAGTAAGACGCAAATCTGTATCCTCAAGAGAGTTTAGCGTTTAATGAGACAGACATAAATAAATAAGAATAAAATGCTTAAATATAATGATAAACAAAATACTGTTTCTTTGCTATAAGGAATTGCACTCTCCCCCTTGCTTTTCCTTTTTTTCCCCCAGAAAAGGCAAGAAAATAAAATTTTAAAGTGATAACGAGAGATATACATGTGTGGTAATACAGATTATGATGGATTATTATTTTCCAGGACACTCCAGAGTTTGAGGCAACTACGTAACTGACAAAAAATGGCAGTCCATGACATACCTACCTGTTTTCATGTTTTTTTTTTTTTTTCTGGATCTGGAAGTTAAGATGTTCATTGAAGAACATCCCTTGGGGGTAGATCATATTCTTTTTTGTTTTTTTAAATTTTATTGACAAAACAAAACAATACACAAATACAAACATTCTTAGCATATGAATGTTCCATACTTGGTGTACGATCAGTGGCTCACCGTATCATCACATAGTTGTATATTCCTCACCATGATCATTTCTTAGAACATTTGTATCACTCCAGAAAAAGAAATAAAAAGAAAAAAGAAAAAACTCATACATACCATACTCCTTACCCCTCCCTCTCATTGACCAGTAATATTTCCATCTACCCAATATATTTTAACCTTTGTTCCCCCTATTTTTTTCTATACCCTTTACTACTCCCTTTCATTGATCACTAGTATTTCAATCTACTTAGTTTATTTTAACATTTGTTTCCCCTATATTTATTTATTTTTTAATCCATGTTTTTTATTCATCTGTCCATACCATAGATGAAAGGAGCATCAGACACAAGGTTTTCACAATCACACAGTCACATTGTGAAAGCTATATCATTATACAATCATCTTCAAGAAACATGGCTACTGGAACACAGCTGTACAGTTTCAGGCACTTCCCTCTAGCTAAATAATATACCTTAAACTAAAAAGGGGACCTCTATATAATGCATAAGAATAACCTCCAGGATAACCTCTTGACTCTGTTTAAAATCTCTCAGCCATTGACATTTAATTTTGTCTCATTTCTCTCTTCCCCTTTTCAGTTGAGAAGGTTTCCTCAATCCCTTGATGCTGAGTCCCAGCTCATTCTAGGATTTCTGTCCCACATTTCCGGGAAGGTTTACTCCTGTTGGGGGTATATCATATTCTTCATTTGGTTTTCTCTACAAGAGGAAATTGAATGGCTAAAGGAATGAGAAATTTTGAAATCCCAGTAAGAATCTAAAGAGGAAATCCTGTGATAAAAAAAAACGCAACCCGTTGCACCAGCTAGAATATTTTTTCAGGCTAATTACACAAAGTCATTTTGTTTCAGATGGCTAACTTGATAGGCAGACAAAAAAAGATATTTTATTCCCTTCGAGAAATACTTTTCCTGTTATATAATCAATGTATTCTATTAAGACATATTTATTACTTTGTCAGAACAGAATGTATTACTTCTGAGAAAAATCTTGATTCCAAAATGGGCAACATAATTAGTCCCAGCATTACCTACTTTGAATTTCTTTGCTAGTGATAAGGGTTTGGGACAAGTCCTTTAACCTCTCCAAATTTCAATCTCCTTATTTGTAAAATGAGGGTAATAATAGTACCATATCATAGGACTGTTGTGGAAATTAAATTTCAAAATGGAAGGAAAGCGCCTAGTGTGATAGCGCAATGGCTAACGCAATAGTAACTCAGCTGTTATTATTGTCAGTAAGCCATGCTCTTGAAATTTTTCCATTTTTGTGGATTGTATGACAGCTCAGCTATCCTAAGGCACACATGCATTATATGACCTCCTTTAGCGAGGAGTAACAAGAAATAATATATTAAGAAAATAAATCAGGAAAACTGGTATGATGATTTAGAGCTAGGTACCCCAGAAAAACATGTTCTTAAACTTAATCCATTCCTGTGGGTGAGAACTCTTGTAATTAGGACCTTTTGATGAGGTTACTTCAGTTAGGATATGACCCAGCTGAATCCAGATGGGCCTTGTGCTGGTTTGAAAGGAAGTATGCCCCATAGAAAAGCCATGTTTTAATCAAAATCCCATTTCATAAAGGTAGAATAATCCCTATTCAATACTGTATGTTTGAAACTATAATCAGATCATCTCCCTGGATGATATGATTTAGTCAAGAGTGGTTTTTATGCTAGATTAGGTGATGACATGTCTCCATCCATTTGGGTGGGTGTTGATTGGTTTACTTGAATCCTATAAAAGAAGAAACATTTTGGAGAGTGAGAGATTCAGAGAGAGCAGCACCACAAAGCAGAGAGTCCATGAGCCTGTGACCTTTGGAGATGAAGAAGGAAAACGCCTCCTGGGGAGCTTCATGAAACCAGAAGCCAGGAGAGAAAGCTAGCAGATGATGCCATTTTTGCCATGTGCCCTTCCAGCTGAGAGAGAAACTCTGTGTTCGCCATTTGCCCTTCCACTTGAGAGGGAAACCCTGAACTTCATCGGCCTTCCTGAACCAACCTGGCAAACCAAAACAGGCCTTAATCCAATTACTAAAGGCCTTACAGGGAAAGTCGCAGAAAGAGAGAAAGCCAGAGGAAGCAACCAGAAGCTGAAAGAGTAGGGAAGGCAGCAAGGAAAGGCTCCATGCACAGTGCCATGTGATAGAGAAGCCCAGGACCAAGGATCACCAGCAGCAGCCCCAGAACACCAGTCTTCTAGGAGAAAGCATCGCCTTGATGATGCTTTGATTTTGGACTTCTTTTAGCCTCAAAACCGTAAGCCAATAAATTCTTGTTTAAGCCAACCCACTGCATGGTATTTGCTTTTGTAGCAATGAAACTGAAATACCTGGGAAAATCCAATTGCCTGACATTAAGGGGAAAACTAGAGATTTTTTTTTCCATTTCTATAAGATAAAACCAATGTTATAAAACTATTTAAAAATGGATAGATGGTATGGCTACATTAAATATATATGTATATGCATATATTTCAGATATATGACAGTGACAAATGGAGCATAATAGATATGAATTATGGCTACATCAAAGTGTGTGCATGCACTTTAAGAATGCTCAAAAAGGGGACTTTAAAGGATAAATGAATGTAATCAACAAAGAATAAGGAGAGATTGTCAGTGCTTTTCAAAGAGAAGACGTGGATTCTAGCATTAGAACCTAGCATTAGAATTCTAGCATTAGAGTGGTCAGTTAGCTACAATTGTCTCTGGGCAACTAACGCACATCATCTATTTTTGAGTCTTACTTTCCCCATCTGTAAAATAAAAATGAAGGTTGATTGACTTAAATGATCTGGAAGATCCCTTCCAACTATAGAGTCTAGACTTGTGTTATTTTCTAGTTCTCCCAGTACATGCATACAACATGAGGTGTATTGATTTGTTCAACAGATGTTTATTGAGCCCCACTTATGTGTCAGGCGCAGTGCTAGGTGTTGCAGAGACCAGAAAAAAAGATCTCATATCCTCTTGAACTCGCAGACTATTTAGGAAGATGTACATGTAAGGTGTGACAGACTGTTAAGAGTCTTTGAGAAAGGCTTCACAGATGGTGTCATTTAAGTTGAACTTGCAGGATGATTAGGAGTTTTCCTTGTGTAAAGGAGGGAAAGGGCATTCTGCAATGCACAGAGCAGAGTTTCCCAACCCTGGTACTATTGACATTTTGAGACAGATAATTTTTTGTTGTAGCAGGGTCTGTCCTGTACATTGTAGGCTGTTTAGCTGCAGCCCTGGCCTCTACCTACTAGTTTCTAGTACCTCCCACCCCTGCCCAGTTATTAAAACCAAAGATGTTTTTCCTTATTGTCAGATGTCTCCTGGTGGTGGACTTGGGGGTAGGGGTGGAAGGGAGCAGACAAATTGCTCCCATTTGATAATCACTGGCACAGAGGCATGAAAGAATATGTCTCATTTAGGGTAGGGCTCAGGCTAAAGAGTAAGCAAATTGGGACCAGATTATAAAGGGCTTTCTGTGTAATCTGTACTGTTTTATTCTAAGAGCTCAAGGTAACATGTAGCAAGAGATATTTAAATTTTAATATTAAAAATCTTTCCCTCAAGTGCCTAAATAATAGAAGACCACAACAGACATCTATAGCTTGTTTGTACAATGAATATCATATAGCTATTAAAAGCCAGTAAAATTATATGCATGTAGGTTACATGGATAAATTAAAGTGTTTACATAATCTATAAGAGACTTTTAAGCTGGGGGAATGGAGTGGTCATTTTTGTTTTGTAAAAGATCACATTAATGACAGTTCAGATTCTGAAGAGTGTGTCCCATCCAATAAACTATACTTCATTAAAAAAAAATATTCAATTTAAAAAACTGTTTTCTATTCTGAGCATATGCTTTTTACTTTTAAAGTTAGTTATTTGTAAAGTTTTTGTAAGTTTTAATTAAATGATGGTAAGAGTAGGTGATGTTGGTTTTTTTTTGCTCTGACGAAATTTATAAAGACAATACTATGTCAGTTCTCAAAACCACTTTTGAAATTTTACTGCATAGTGAAATCCCTAAGTCTGGTGACCTCTGCTCTAACCAGAAAGGAGAGGAGCTGGTAGTAGAAAAGACCTGCTAACATATTGCTAGAGCCCACGTGGGAGATGATGAAAACTTATGTAGGGGCTGTGATTGGGAGTCTGCAGATGAAAGGGTGGATTGAAGAGACGTATCTAAAGTAGAATTAAGAGAACTTAATGGTCCATTGAACACTGAGAGTAGGAGTTGAGGATGACACCCAGGTTTCTGGCTTGGGTTCCTGGGTGAATAGTGGTTCCACTCCCTGAGATGGGGGGGGGAAAGGAGGGGGAGTAGGTTTTAGAAGAGGCAAAGTAGGGGAAGATAAGCATTGAGATTCTAAATTTTAGATGCCTGCAGGGCATCCAGTCAAAGATATCCTGTAGTCAGAAATATGGACCTAGAGATAGACATGGGAGTCATTAGGGCTTAGGTGTGATAGAAGGCCATAAATGAGTTAGTTCAAGGAGAAAAGAAAAAGAGAACACAAGAGGACACTAACATTTTGGGGTCTGCTTTTTAAATTTTTGTTTGGGGAAAGGAGAGAGTAAATGCTGTTAAGGAGACTATAAAAGAATGGTAGAAAAAAGAGAAAATACTTTTGAGAATAATTGCATGGAAGCAAAGAGAGAGAAAAAAAGTGTAAGAAATTAGTTTGGTCTCTGTACAGAAGTATCAGCTTCTGTAGAGAGATCAAGTAGTACAAAGGCCATGGGTTCTTTTACCTAATCTGCTCAATAAACAATTCCTGAGACACTGGGGATTTAAAGAGAGAGTATAACTAGGAGCATAGTAAGAGAGCAGATGGCCTAGTGGCCCAAAATCTGTCTCCCCGATCTGCAGTAAGTCTGGTAGTTTTATTAGAGAAAAACATGGGCAGGGTTTAGGATAATGAGCACAATGGCCCCAGATGATATAATTAGAGATGGTCTAATTATTGAGCATGCGTAGATTGATTACATGCTTAGTCACAGAACATATGTAAGAAAATGGTGGAATGAGGTCTAGGTGACTTGTAGGTTAAAGTCTAAACTACTGCGCATGTCAAATGTGCCCATTTTGGTTAGATCCAGTCTCACTTATCAAGATAACTTTGGACTCGTGGTGGGTTAGTTCTGGACTGACCCAAAACCCTTCATGAATAAACATCAGGGACTCTCTTTAGTGATTACAGGGCTTTAAAGTTGAAAAACTGGATACCCAAATGAACGTTAGTCACAAGATTTTTACAGTCACGAGGGCAGAAGATAAGGGCTCTGCAACCATTATTAGAGATCAAGGCAGCTGGATTACAATTTAGAGATTTCAAATATTTCCCTATGTCTACTCCAATATACCAGAAAGCAAAAAGGAATATCTACATAATGATTCAGCAATCAAAATCATCCCTTAATTCCTGATTTCTCTGTTACAGTGCAAGTCTCAAAACAGACCATCGATTCTGGCCATTAGGAGGCCACAGGTGACCTTACTTAATAAGAGCAATTTTGCTAGGGGGCACAAAAAAGAGACTGAGACAGACTCACTCCAAGAGACTGAGACATACTTTCCTAGACACCAGCTCAAGGAGCAAAGGAGAAAAATCACTTCATCAGTGATTCTTGCATTACTCTACTTTTTTTGTTCTCCTGGAGAGGGCCTTTCTTGAAATTTCATGTAGCTCTCTTGCCTTCTGTTTTCCTATCTTAGTGGTCTCCAATGACATCTTCAATTACCTTTTATTTTACAATATATTATTGGTTCCTTTTGTAATTGGAATTTAGTTAGATACTTAACAGTAGAACTTCTTTATCTTTACCATAATCTCTGGGTAGCATCCATGTATTTGAGGCTGGGCTTTTGGGAAACACCTGTTTTCCAAACAATATTTCTGTGGCCAAAATGTCAATTCCAAACAATATTTCTGTGGCAAAATGTCAATTCCAAACAATATATCTGTGGCAAAATGTCAATAAATTGTATCATTACCCAAGTGGATATTTCATGTGCTTATCGATCAGGCCACATAGCATACAAATCAAGGGTTCACAAAAGAGAGATTAAAGCTAGATGAAACACTGGAGAATAAGTGAAGTTACCACTCAGGCTGTCTCCTCTCATCTCTCCCAGTAATGGTCCCCACTATTTATTATCACGAGGGTTATTTTGAAGGCAGAGCTGAGCAGAGTTAAACTAAGAATGTTTTGTGAATGGGGTTGTAATATGGAAAAGAATTAGATAGAGGTTCTGAAACTTTTTGGATTTAGGACACTTGTATACTTGAAAAATTTTAAAGAACCCAAAAAAGGTTTTGTTTATGGATTATATCTATAGATTAAGTACTATATTAGAAATTTATACAATTAAATTTTAAAATATTTATTCATTGATTAAAAATAGCAATGATAAACCATATTCTCAAAAATTGTTAATAGAAAGAGTAGGCATTGTTTTATATTATTGAAAATCTCTTTCACATCGATCTTAATAGAAGAGAGCCAGGTTCAGGTGTTTGCTTCTGCATTTAACCTGTTGTATTATCATACATCATATAGCTGCTGGAAAACTCCACTATATACTTATGAGAGAATAAGAGTGAAAAAGTTGTAAATAATGTCTTAATATTATGATGAAAACCGTTTTGGCTCTCATAGACCCTGGACCGCACTTTGAGAACTACTGGGTTAGACTATATAGAGAATGAAATTTCAGTATAATAGTGTTATAAAGTAAAAGGAATAAATAAAAGTTGAGAAAGTTAAGGTGGACATCCTGGATTATACTTCAAGAAATTTTGCACTAAAGGATTGCTTTGTGAATTTCATATTGGAGTTTAAGCTTTCAGAAAAGTCTATTTCCAGTTGATGACATGGTTTGGGATGTGTTAAATGGAGTGGAAATGAATAGTATGGTTGAAGAAGTCAATAAAGCATTAAGCTAGCATTTTAGATCATCTATCATATAGATGTTATGATTATCCAAAAGGATGGCAGAAGTGGAGATAAAAAAGGAAATCCTAAGTCAACGAGTAAGGTAGCATGACCTGTACAACTTCACAGGACAACAAAGAAGAAGTTTAGTGATTATTTGTAGAAGAGAGGGTAAGTGACTGTGGAAACTCATTATTATTTTTTAAACATTTTTTTATTGTAAAATATAACATATATACAAAGCAAAGAAAGAAAAAAGCAGTAATTTTCAAAGCATACTTAAAGTAGTTACAAAACAGATCCCAGATTTTGTCATAGGCTACCATTCCA
The DNA here is from genome assembly GCA_004026745.1 of Myrmecophaga tridactyla. NCBI lineage: Eukaryota > Metazoa > Chordata > Mammalia > Pilosa > Myrmecophagidae > Myrmecophaga > Myrmecophaga tridactyla. The sequence goes on from PVIY010050533.1 coordinate 8,780, forward strand.
CCATCTCAGATGTTTCCTTCTAGCTGTTCCAAAACACTGGAGGCTAAAGTTTCCTAGATTGTAAACTCTTACAGCAGTCAAATCTATTCCAGAGTTGTAACTGTTATTTCTAAATTCTGAGATGTTGAATTATTGTTGAATAGCCTGATCATTCCCTGGAACTTCAGATATTTGTGTGACATCTGAGGCTGACAGTAGAGCTCTGAAACTATAAAAGTCAGCATTACCACATACAGCAATTGTTTAAAACGTTGAAAATGTGATCAAACTTTGACTATAGATAGAAAGAAAGCTGATCTGGATAGGACTAAAGTAAATCAAATTACAGGTTAAAGGATGATATGGTCTATATTTTAAAACTCCAACTTCTGTGTAAGACCAAAGGAAGAGATGTTTATTTGGTGCTCAAATTATATTTTGGGTAGTGCATTATCTAATTTAAACTTGTATGGTCAGTTTGTTTGAACACCAGAATTACATGAAATCTTGAATAGGGAGTGAGAACTCATTGATTTGTGTAAGTTAATGTGATACCCTATATATCCCAGAGTAAATTGGGCAGAGAATAAAAAAAAAAAAACATTTGCAAAGTTCCCTTGGGGACTGGGGAGAAAGGAGGAAATATTAAACATCCCCACCTGGGGAATTCCTGATATTCTTGCATGCACTGGGGACAACCAGTTCAATGGGCTGAGCTCTTGATCTTGGGGCTTGCCCTTATGAAACTTATTCCTGCCTAGGAGAAGTTAAACCTATTTATAATTTTGCCTAAGAGTCACCTCCAGAGAATCTCTTTCATTGCTCAAATGTGGCTCTCTTTCTCTAGGCCAACTTGGCAGATGAACTCACTGCCCTCCCTCCTGCATGGGATGTGACTCTTAGTGGTGTAAATTTCCCTGGCGATGTGGGACAGGACTTCTGAGGGGTGAGCTGGTACCTGACATCATGGAATTGAGAAAGCCTTCTTGACCAAAAGGGGTAAGAGAAAAATGAGACGAAATGAAGTTTTAGTGGCTGAGAGATTTCAAACAGAGTTGAGAGGTTACCCTGGAGGTTATTCTTATGCATTATATAGATACCCCTTTTTAGTTTGTGGTGCATTGGAGTGGCTGGAGGGAAGTACCTGAAACTATTGAGTTGTATTCCAGTAGTCTTGATTCTTGAAGATGATTGTATAACTATGTAGTTTTTACAAAGTGACCATGTGATTGTGAAAACCTTGCAGCTGATGCTCTCTTTATCCATGATATGGAGAAATGAGTAAGCAAAATAAGACTAAAAGTAAATAAATAAATAATGGGAGGATAAGGGGTATAAAAACTGGATAGACTGCAATACTAGTGGTCAAAGAAAGGGAGGGGTAATGGGTATGGGATTTTTTTTTGTCTTCTTCTGGAGTGATGCAAATGTTCTAAAAATGATTATGGTGATGAATACACAACTGTGTGATCATACTATTAGCCATTGATTGTATGCTTTGTATGGACTGTATGATGCATGAAGATATCTCAATAAAAATATTAAAAAAAATAAAAAAGAGTAGCCTCCAGAATAGCCTCTTGACTCCAGTTGCTCTCTCTTGGCCACTGATGCCTTATTTTATATTACACTCTTTTCCCCCTTTTATCCTGGAAGACGTTGTCAATTCCATGGTGCAGGCCAGACTCATCCCTGGGAGCCATATCCCAAATTGTCAGGGAGACTTTCACCCTTGAATGTTATGTCCCATGTAATAGTGGAGGGTGATGATATTCCTTGCAGAGTTGAGCTTAGAGAGAAAGAGAGAGAGAGAGACCACATTTGAGTGATAAAGACTTTCTGGAAGCAACCCTTAGGCCTTGTTAGGGAACACATTATTTTTAAAAATAAAATTTTAATATTTATTAAAGTAATAAACACATGTGTTTAGAAAATTAAATAGCACAAGTTTGTGATAAAAGCAACAGGTAATTTATCCACTAGGGACAACTTTTTTTTCTCAACTCTAAATGCCTTATAGTGTTATTTTTATAAATGGATTAGTTTTAGGCATTCTTAGTGATTGTGATAAAGATTTAGCTCAACACAACGTCACTTTGTTCACTCTTGTCAATAATTGCATTACTATTTTTGGTCCTCTGAAATTTTTTCTTTTTTTTAAATTGAGGTGTAATTGACATGAAGTGAAATGTTTAGATCTTAAGTGCACAGTTTAAAGAGTATTGACAAATGTGAGAGTTGTAAATAGAGTGGAAGGATTAGGCACAATCGGAGAAATATCTTTCACAATTTTGTTTATAGTGAAATCGTAAACAAATCTTGGACAAACCTATATTCTCCATTAGTGCCAGGTTTCAAGACCCAGAGTATAGGTGTGTTATATGGAGACTGCCAAGGCCAAACGAAGACACTTTCTTTTCTTTTTATAACTTACATGAACATATTTCTTGTGAGTACTTCTATGGAAAGCCAAGGCATATATATATATAGACATGATACACAGTTGCAAGGCTGTCTGCCAAACTGCAAATGAGATGTTGACAAAGAAAAGCGAGTATAAGGGTATTTACAAAGAAAGACAAAACTGGAACAACGTAAAGCAGATCTGTGAAGCAGAAGTAGCAAATGTAATATTTTTTTGAACTGTAAAGTTTTCGTTTTTACTGACCAAATGACTATGTCTGACATGAAACAAATGTAGAGGTCACACACAAAAAATCTTTCCTTCTTTGGTTTTTCTTTATAGCAGCATAAACTGGCTGCTGGAAGGTAAGTGATATGTTGGTACACATATTCTAAAAAGACTATTCCAGGACAATACTGAATAAATTAGTTGTGTTTATAAACTAAGATGTAATGTCAAAAAGATTTGCCTATTTGTTATGCAGTACTTGTGACTATTTGTATTACCTGTTACTGTTTGTATGCGCTGTTGTGTATGAGGTTTCCCATTCATTTATTCAGCAAGTATTACATTTGTGCTGCACCCTGTCTTCTGGCAGCTTCTGAGCCTAATATGAAAATAAAGTGATATAGCATTTCCTCCCCACCCCCCCAAAAAAGAGTTTTGACAAATGCATATGCCTGTGTAACTCACACACTTATCAAGATATAGATGATTTCCATTAGCCCTGCAATCTCCCTTGTGCCCTTCCCAGTCAACCTCTGCCTCTCCCACCCACAGAGCCAATGTTGTAATTCATTTCACTGTAGGTTTCTTTCACCATAGGGTTATTCTCAGTTTGAGATTATTTTAAATAATGTTATTATAAACATTCTTGTTCACATCTTTTTTTAATTAATTTTTAAATTAAAAAATATATATAACAACAAACACATTCTTAACTTATAATCATTCCATTCTACATATATAATCAGTAATTCACAATATCATCACATAGTTGCACATTCATCATCATGATCATTTCTTAGAACATTTGTATCAATTCAGAAAAAGAAATAAAAAGACAACAGAAAAAAATTCATGCATACCATAACCCTTATCCCTCCCTTTCATTGATCACTAGCATTTCAATCTAAATTTATTTTAGCATTTGTTCCCCCTATTCCTTATTCCTTATTTATTTATTTATTTTTACATGGGCATGCACAAGGAAGCGAACCCAGGACCCCTGGCATGGCAGGAGAGAACTCTGCCTGCTGAGCCACCATGGCCTGTCCCTATTCCTTATTTTTATTCCATATGTTTTACTCGTCTGTCCATAAGGTAGATAAAAGGAGCATCAGACACAAGGTTTTCACAATCACACAGTCACATTGTGAATGCTATATCATTATACAGTCATCTTCAAGAAACTTGGCTACTGGAATACAGCTCTACATTTTCAGGCAGTTCCCTCCAGCCTCTCCATTACATCTTGGATAACAAGGTGATATCTATTTAATGCGTAATAACCTCCAGGATAATATTTTGACTTTGTTTGGAATCTCTCAGCCATTGACACTTAATTTTGTCTCATTTCACTTTTCCCCCTTTTGGTTGAGAAGGTTTTCTCAATCCCTTGATGCTGAGTCTCAGCTCATACTAGGATTTCTGTCCCACGATGCCAGGAAGGTCCACACCCTCGGGAGTCATGTCCCACGTAGACAGAAGGAGGGCAATGAGTTTGCTTGTTGTGTTGGCTGGAGAGAGAGGCCACATCTGAGCAACAAAAGAGGTTCTCTTGGGGGTGACTCTTAGGCCTAATTTTAAGTAGGCTTGACCTATCCTTTGTGGGGTTAAGTTTCATGTGAACAAACTCCAAGACTGGGGGCTCAGCCTATAGCTTTGGTTGTCCGCACTGCTTGTGAGAATATCAATAATTCAACTTGGGGAGGTTGAATTTTCCCCCGTTCTCACCATTTTGCAAATGGTGAGACTTTGCAAATACTTTTCCACTCACTGATCAAATCACTCTGGGATTCATCGGGGCATCACTCTGGACAAACCAATAAAATCTAATGTCCTACCCAAGGTTCCATGTACTTATGTTGTTCAACCAACTATCTACATAAGTTATATTAGGACATGCACTAGTCAAAATATAAATTTTGTACCAAATAAACATTTTTTTATTTAGTCTCGCACATAAGTTAAAAATTTAAAATATTAATTACCATCTATTTTCAACACCCTCCAGTAATGACATTCTTTTGTTCTCCCTCATGCAAAAACATTTTTTAAATTTGTACATTTAGTCACTATCATTATGCACTCTAGGCATTTATGCTGGTCTGAATCTGTGGTGGACCCCAGAAAAGCCATGCCCTTTAATCCCCATTCAATATTGCTGGGTGGGAGCATTTTGATTGTTTCCATGAAGATGTGACCCCCCCATTTGTGGGTGGTAACTTGATTAGATGATTTCCATGTAAGTGTGTCTCCACCCACTGAAGGTGGAGTTGCTTACTGAAATCCTTTAAAAAAGGAAACATTTTGGAGAGAGTTCCTTTTGGTAGAGCCATGAGAAAGCCAGCAGATGCTGCCGTGTTCGCCATGTACCTTTACAGCTGAGAGAGAAACATTGAACTTCATCGGTCTTCTTGAACCAAGGTATCCTTCCTCGGATGCCTTAAATTGGACATTTCTATAGACTTGTTTTAATTGGGACATTTTCTTGGCCTTAGAACTATAAACTAGTAACTTATTAAATTCCCCTTTTTAAAAACCGTTCTATTTCTGGTATATTGCATTCCAGCAGCTAGCAAACTAGAACAGATTTTGGTACCTGAGAAGTGGGATGCTGCTGTGGTTTGCAAATAGCAAACATGTTGGAACAGCTTTTTTAAATGGATAAGGGAAACAATTTGGAGGAGTTGTGAGAAGCTTGATAGAGAAGGCCTAGAATGCTTTGAAGAGACTGTTGGTAGTAATGTGGACTCTAAAGACACTTCTGATAAAGTCTTAGAGAGAAATGAGGCATGCGTTATTATAAACTGGAAGGAAGACGAGCCTTGTTTTAAAATGGCAGATAATCTGGCAAAATTGACTATTGGCTTTGGCTGGAAGGCAGATTTTAAAAGCCATGAACTTGGATATTTAGCAGAAGAGATCTCCAAATTAAATGTCAAAAGAGCAGCCTGTTTTCTCCTCACAGCTTGTAGTGAAATGCAACAGGAGAGAGTTAAGCTGAAAACTGAACTCTTGAGTGAAAAGAAACCAGAAAATGAGGTCCTGGAAAATTCTGAGCCTCCGGAAAAGGAGACCCCAGAGAATAGCGCCCTGTGTGAGGATTTAACCAAATGTGGAACCAGTCAGCCATTTCAGAGAAAGTCAGAATTGGACATGGAGTTATCCAGAAAGGATTATGTCTGATGGGCATGATCCAAGGCTACTGCATAGAAAGCCAGCGAAAGTGCTGTGGGACCTATATAAACAGAGCTGCTGCCGGTCTGGACTGGGGGGGGTTCAGAGAAAGGACACATTGGAGGAAGAATAATTTCAGAGGCAAAACCATGGAGGCTGAGGTCTGAAGTCAAGAAGCCTCGGGCCAGGGGAGGGGACCCACCCAAGCCCATGAAGAGGGTGAGTTTGTCCCAAAGGCAGAAGATGGGCCTTCCACCTCGTTGCAGTGGAAGAGTCATGCTGTCTCAGGCCTTGAAGAGGGTGAAGCCCATTCCTTGGGGTTTGGGGAGAGCCTGGCTACCACCACATGGAGGTGTTGAGCATGTGCCCCAGAGATGGTAGACAGCCCAGGTGCAGCCCCAATGCTTGGAGAGGGTGGAGCCGAGAAATAGGTGGTCTTCCCAATATCCCCCAAGGTTGTATTCGGAGAGAGGCAGGCCTCTGTGTAGGCCCTTAGAAAGGGTGGGACTGCTGCTTTCTAAACCCCCGAGGATAAATGACTCTCAGACTTTGAAATCTAATGGACTTTGCCCTGCAGGTTTTCGAAACTGTATGGGTCCGGTGACCCCTGTGTTCCTTCCTCCCTATGGAAATGTGTATATGTATCCTATGAATGTTCCTCCTTTGTATGTTGCCAGCAAATAACTTGTTATGAGTTTTCAAAGGTCCAGAGCAAATGAAGAGAATTTTGCCTTAGGACAGACCATGCCTGTAACTGACTTAATGAGATTTTATACTGTCTCTAATTTTGCAACTGCTGGTATTGTTATGGAATGAATGTATTTTGCATTTGGAAAAAGCATGTCTTTTGGGGTTCCAAAGGGTGGAATGTGCTGGTCTGAATCTGTGGTGGACCCCAGAAAAGCCATGCCCTTTAATCCCCATTCAATATTGCTGGGTGGGAGCATTTTGATTGTCTCCATTAAAATGTGACCCACCCAATTGTGGGTGGTAACTTTTGGTTAGATGATTTCCATGGAGGTGTATCTCCACCCACTGAAGGTGGAGTTGCTTACTGGAATCTTTTAAAAGAGGAAACATTTTGTAGAGAGTCCCTTTTGGTAGAGTCATGAGAAAGCCAATAAATGCCGCCACATTCGCCATGTGCCCTTGCAGCTGAGAGAGAAATGTTGAACTTCATCGGTCTTCTTGAACCAAGGTATCTTTCCCTGGACGCCTTAACTTGGACATTTCTATAGACTTGTTTTAATTTGGACATTTTCTCGGCCTTAGAACTGTAAACTAGCAACTTATTAAATTCCCCTTTTTAAAAACTATTCTGTATGTTGTTGGTAACAGAGATCATCAGGAGATAGAAATAGGGTAAGATATTGGGTAATTGGAGCTGAAGGGATGCAGACTGTACAACAGGACTGGATACAAAAACTCAGAAATGGACAGCACAATACTACCTAACTGTAATGTAATTATGTTAAAATACTGAATGACGCTGCATGTGAGAATGATAGAGGGAGGAGGGCTGGGGACATAAATGAAATCAGAATGATTTGATCAGTGACTGGAAAAATATTTGCAAGCCCCCTTCAGGGA
>PVIY010050534.1:0-16155 GCA_004026745.1 Myrmecophaga tridactyla
CCTCCATGGTTTCTGCTGAGAAATCTACACATAGTTTTATTGGGTTTCCCTTGTATGTGATGGATTGCTTTTCTCTTGCTGCTTTCGAGATCCTCTCTTTCTCTTTGACCTCTGACATTCTGACTAGTAAGTGTCTTGGAGAATGTCTATTTGGATCTATTCTCTTTGGGGTATGCTGCACTTCTTGGATCTGTAATTTTAGGTCTTTCATAAGAGTTGGGAAATTTTCAGTGATAATTTCTTCCATTAGTTTTTCTCCTCCTTTTCCCTTCTCTTCTCCTTCTGGGACACCCACAACACATATATTTGTGCGGTTCATATTATCATTCAATTTCCTGAGTCCCTGCTCATATTTTTCCATTCTTTTCCCTATAGTTTCTGTTTCTTTTTGGATTTCAGATGTTCCATCCTCCAGTTCACTAATCCTAACCTCTGTCTCTTGAAATCTACCATTGTAGGTTTCCATTGTTTTTTTCATCTCTATTACTGTATCTTTCATCCCCATAAGTTCCGTGATTTGTTTTTTCAGACTTTCCATTTCTTCTTTTTGTTCATTCCTTGCCTTCTTCATGTCCTCCCTCAGTTCATTGATTTGCTTTTTGATGAGGTTTTCCATTTCTGTTTGTATATTCTGAATTAGTTGCTTCAGCTCCTGTATCTCATTTGAACTATTGGTTTGTTCCTTTGACTGGGCCATATCTTCAATTTTCCTGTTGTGATTTATTATTTTTTGCTGGCATCTAGACATTTAATTACCTTAATTAGTTTATTCTGGAGATTGCTTTCACTTATCTTACCTAGGGTTTTGTTGCTAGATGAGTTTGTTGTCTATCTGTTCTTTGACCTTCAGTTCAGCTTTTTCTGGGTCTCTAGCTTAAGTTTTGTTTAACAGAGGGTAATTTTTCAGTTCTTGTTTTCTTGTTTCTTGTCATGTTTGTAAGGTGCCTTTTCCCTCCCCACCTTTAGGAGGGTCTACATAGGTATTACTGACACCAGCCAGGTTTTCCCGGACTAAACTGGCCTCCTACCAGAAGGAAGGAGTCACCTGCACCAGTTTTCCCTGAGGGTGAGAACTGGCAGGTTGAAAGACTTTCCTGTGAAGTCTCTGGGCTCTGTTTTCCTTATCCTGCCCAGTATGTGGCGCTTGTCTGCCTGCGGGTCGCACCAGCAAAAGATGTCCTGGCTCCTTTAACTTTGGAAGGCTCTCCCTGCTGGGGGCGTGGTGGAGACAGAGGAGAGGTTGTAGGCTGGTTTTAATGGGTTCAATTTGCCAAGCCCTGGGGTCTGAGTTCCTTGAGAGAGGGATTCCACCTAAGTTGGGCTTCACCCCTCCCCTGGGGAAGGCACAGGTGGGAGATAGCCCTCAAAGCAATCTGTTTCTGCCTATGCGTGGGACAGTTGCAGTCCGAGAAGTCCTGCCGCTGAATCCAGAGGCTGCCAAGTCTCCATAGAGACAGCCACAAAAACCCCCATTTTGTCCCCTTTCCTCTTTCGGTTAGCCCAATAAGCGACCTCTGACTTGACCAGTTTCACGTGAGCTGGGGGCCTATTTTTAGTAATCAGAATTTGTTTATTAATGCCACAATTGGTGCTTGGTTGGACTCAGTCCCTGCTACTGTTAGTCTCTTTCCTTTCCCTCTGGGAAGCTGACTATGGGGGAGGGGCACCAGGCGCTGGCTGCCACGGCTTGGGGAACTCATGGTTCTGGAGACTCGCAGTCGGTCCAGCTGGTCCAGACCTGGCCACGCTGTGTGTCTGGTCACTATCATGATTCCAGGAGCTGTTCTGTACTGTTTCTGGTTATCTAGTAGTTGTTCTGGAGGACGAACTAAAACGCGCACATTGCTCAGCCGTCGTCTTGGCCCCTCTGATTGGCTTCATTTTTAACACTAAATGCCAGTTTATACATATTTAAAATAGCCTCTCAAGATCCAGAAATAAAAATTACCATTCCAGGATAAATGTGACTGCTATAAGAGCTTACATTCTAGGCCCTGTTTTCTTATAAGTATTTTCTAATATTTATTTATTTATTTTATTTTTTGCAATGGCAGGCACCAGGAATTGAACTGGGCCTCCAGCATGGCAGGCAAGAACTCTGCCTGCTGAGCCACCATTGTCTGGCCTTATCAGTATTTTCTAAATGAGACCATACAGGAATTGCTCTTTTGTTTCTGGCTTATTTTGCCTCACACCAAATGTTCCACACATTCATTCACAATGTTGCATGTCTCACAACTTCCTTTTTTTTTTTGTAGCCACACAATATTCAATCATATGTATACACCATCATTCACCAATATACTCAGCCACTGAGTAGATTAGGCATCATGTATAATGTCCAAAGTCAACAGTCCATCAACATTCTCAACTTTAGATAATTTCATTGTTCCCCAAAGATAACCAATAAACACACCCTCACCAAATGGAAAATCTACACCTCCCCTTAACTCTTGTTCCTCCCCTCATTATTTACCCCTGCTGTTGCTGTCATACTGCTCATGTTTTTCTGTTATACATACCCCACAGGACGCAATGGTAGTTCTCCCCCCTTTACCCCAAACTCATACACTCTTTGTTCAAGATTCATACTTTTGAAGTAGTGCATGCAAGAACTTATTTATATTTGTAGTGTTATTGGTGGGACACATGGATCTATACAACCCCTTCAATCATGTTCACCTTCAATATGGTAATATTACTTAAAGACCCACTACTGAACCACCTTCCCTTCTATCTATTCCCTTATATTTGAGTTCAACCAATTAGCTAATTGTTCAACTATCTCAAGCTTCTGTGTGTGTCTAGGTCCCCTATATTCTGTATTATAAGCCTCTGATTTTACCTTTACTATGGTTATACAAACGGAATCATACAGTATCTATCCTTTTCTATCTGGCTTATTTCATGCAATATGTCCTCAAGGTTCATCAGTCTCACTCTGTGGTTCAGGATGTCATGTCATCTTGTTGCTGTATAATATTCCATCGTATGTATATACCACATATTGCTAATCTGCTCATCTGTTGGTGGGCACTTGGATTGTTTCTATCTTTTGGCAATTGTGAAAAATGCTGCTATGATGTTGGTGTGCAAATGTCTGTTTGCATCACTGCTTTCAGCTCTTCTGGGTATATACCAAGTAGTGGTATTGCTGGCTAATAAGGCAACTCAATATTTAGTTTCCTAAGGAATCACCACACTGTTTTCCATAGCAGCTGTACCATTATACATTCCCACAAGCATGCATAAGTGTTCCAATTTCTGCACATTCACTCCAACATTTGTAATTTCCTCTTTGTTCATAGCAGCCATTTTTATAGATGTGAGGTGGTATCTCATTGTAGTCTCGATCTGCATTTCCCTTATAGCTAATGAAAATGAGCATCACTTCATGTGCTTTGGCGCCATCTGTATTTGCTGTTCAGAAATATGCCTTTTCATATCTTCAGCCCATTTTATCACTGGGTTGTTTGTTCTTCTGTTGTTGAGTTTTATGATTTCTTTATGGATACAGGATATCAAAACTTTGATGTGTGATTTTCAAATATTTTCTCACATTGAGTTGGCTGCCTCCTTACTTGTTTAACAAGTCATTTGAGGCACAAAAGCATTTGATTTTGAGGCGTTCCCATTTATCTATTTTTTCTTTTGTTGCTTGTGCTTTGGGTGTAAATTTTAGGAAACTACCTCCTACTACTATATCTTAAAGATGTTTCCCTATATTTTTCTTCTAGGGGGTTATGGTACTGGTTCTTATATTTAGGTTTTGATACACTTTGAGTAATTTTTGTGTTGAGCATAAGATAACGGTTCGCTTTCATTCTGTTGACTATTGATATCAAGTTTTCCCTTGCCCATTTATTGAAAAGTCTATTTTGTCCTAGTTCAGTAGATTTGGTGGCCTTGTCAAAGACCAGTTGACCATAGATTTGGTTGTCTATTTCTGCACTCTTGATCAATTTCATTGGTCAATATTTCTATCTTTGTGCCAGTACCATGCTGTTTTGACCATTGTAGCTTTGTAAGAAGTTTTAATATCAGGAGGTGTTAACCGTCATTCTTCTTTTTTAAGGGTGCTTTTAAATATTTTGGGTCTCTTTACCTTCAAGATGTATTTGGTAACTAGCTTTTCCACGTCTTCAAAGTAGGTTGCTGGAATTTTGATTGGTACTGCATTGAATCTGTAGGTCAATTTGGGTAGAATTGACATCTTAACTCTATTTAACCTTCCCATCCATGAGCAGGGAATGTCTTTCCACCTATTTAGATCTTCTTTAATTTCTTTTAATGATATTATGTAGTTTCTTGTGTACAAGTCCTTTACTTTCCTAGTTAAGTTCATTCCTAGATACTTGATTCTTTTAGTTGCTATTTTGAATGGAATTTTTTCTATAATTCACTCCTTAGTTAGGGCATTGCTTAAGTATAGAAACATTATTGATTGTTGCACATTAATTTTATATACTGCCACCTTGCTAAACTTGTTTATTAACTCAAGTAACTTTGCTGTAGATTTTCCAAGTATAGTATCACGTCATCTGCAAATAATGAAAATTTACTTCTTCCTTTCCAATTTGGAAATCATTTTGCTAGAACTTCTAGTACAATGCTGAATAATAGTGGTGATAGAGGGCATCCTTGTCTTGTTCCCAATCTTAGGGGAAAGTTTTCTGTTTCTCTCCATTGAGTATGATGTTGGATATGGGTTTTTCATATATACCCTTTATCATATTGAGGAAGTTACCTTTGATTCCTACCTTTTGAAGTGTTCTTACCAGAAAAGGAGGCTGAATTTTGTCGAGTGCTTTTTCATCATTGATTGAGATGATCATGTGATTTTTATCTTTTGTTTTAATGTATTTCATTACATTAACTGATTTTCTTGCATTGACCCAACCTTGCATTAATGATGTAAACCCCACTTGGTCATGGTGTATAATTCTTTTAATGTGTTGGTGGATTTGATTTGACAGTTGTTTTTTTTTTTTTGAAAATTTTTGCATCTAAGTTCATTAGGAAGATTGACCTGTAGTTTTCCATTCTTATAGCACCTTTGCCTAGTTTTGGTATTAAAGTGATGTCAGCTTCGTAGAATGAGTTAGGTAGTGTTCTTTTTTCCTCAATATTTTGGAAAAGTTTGAGCAGGATTGGTGTTAATTCTTTTTTGAATGTTTGATAAAACTCCCCTGTGAAGCTATCTGGACATGGGGTTTTCTTTGCAGGAAGAGTTTTGGTTACTGATTAAATCTCTTTACTTGTGATTGATTTGCTGAGATCGTCTATCTCTTTTTGAGCCAATGTAGCTTGTTCATGTATTTTCAGGAATTTGTCCATTTTCTCTAAATTGTCTAGTTTGTTGGCATGTAGTTGTTCATAGTATTCTTATGATTTTTTTATTTCTTCAAGGTCTGTGGTAACAACACCCCCCTTAGTTCTGATTTTGTTTATTTGCATCCTCTCTATTTTTTTCTTTGTCAGCCTTCCTAGTGGTCCATCAACTATATTGATTTGTTCAAAGAACCAATTTTTGATTTTATCGATTCTTTCTATTGTTCTTTCTTCTCCTTTTCCTTTAACTCTGCTTTATTCTTTGTTATTTCTCTTTTTGTATTTGTTTTGGGGTTAGTTTGCCATTCTTTCTCAAGTTCCTCCAGTTGAGCAATGAAGTCCTCAGTTTTTGCTCTTTCTTCTTTTTTAAGATAAGCATTTAAGGCAATAAATTTCCTTCTCAGCACAGTCTTTGCCACATACCATAAGTTCTGATATGTTGCATTTTCATTTTCGTTCATCTCCAGATAACTGCCAATTTCTCTAACAATTTCTGCTTTAACCCACTGGTTGTTTCAGAGCGTGTCATTTAATGTCCACATATTTGTGTAAGTTCTCATTCTTTGGTGGTTATTGATTTCCAGCTTCATTCCATTGTGATCAGAGAAAGTGCTTTGAAAAATTTCAATGTTTTTAAATGTATAAAGACTTGTCTTTTTCCCCAGCATATGATCTGTCCTGGAGGATGTTCCATGAGTACTAGAGAAGAATGTATATGCTGGTGTTTTGGGATGTAATGACCAATATATATCTGTTAGGTCTAATTCACTTATCAAATGGTTTCAGTTCTCTATTTCCTTGCTGATCCTCTGTTGGGGTGTTCTATCTATAGAGGAGAGTGGTGTACTATCTCTTATGATGTCTTTACATTTAAAGGCTATTTTGTCTGATAGATAGATTAGCTACTCCTGCTTTTCTTTGGTTACACCTTGCATGGAACATCATTTTCCATCCTTTAACTTTCAATCTATTTGTATCCTTGTGTCTAAGATGAGTCTCTTGTAAGCAATATATAACTGGACTATATTTCTTCATCTATTCTGCCAATCTGTATCTTTTAATTGATTCGTTTAGTCCATTAACATTCAAAGTTATTGCTGTGAAGGCATTTCTTGAAACCACCATCTTATCCTTTGAATTTTATTTGTCAGATCTATATATCCTTTTCCTTCTTTCTGTTTTTATCCTTTAAGCTATGCTTACTGGTACTCTTCAGTTCTGTGCCCTCCTCCAGACCACCCTCTCCTGTCTGTTTTTTTCAGCTAGCAGAGTTCCCTTTAGTATTTCTTGTAGGGTTGGTCTGTTCTTGACAAATTCTTTCAGCATTTGCTTGTTTGTGAAAATTTTAATTTCTCCCTCAGTTTTGTAGGACAATTTGACTAGGTGCAGAATTTATGGCAGGAAATCTTTCTCTTTTAGGATCTTAAATATATCATACCACTGCCTTTTTGCCTCCCTAGTACCAGTTGAGTAATCCAAATTTAGTCTTATGTGGTTTCCCCTGTATGTAGTAGATTGTTTCCTTCTTGCTGTTTTCAGGATTTTCTGCTTCTCATCAGCATTTGACAGACTGATTAATATATGTCTTGGAAAAGGCCTATTTGGATTTATTCTATTTGGAGTTGATTTGGCTTCTTTGATTTGCATATTTATGTCCTTTATAAGGGCTGGGATGTTTACCACCATTATATCCTCAACTAATCTTCCTAGACCTTTATTGTTCTCTTCTCCTTCTGTGGCTCTGATGATTCTTATATTTGTGTACATTGTTTTATCCATCATTTCCCAGAGATCCAATTCAAATTTTACCATATTTTCTGCAATTTGCACTTCTGTGTGTTCATAATAAGTTGCCCTACCCTCTAGTTCACTTATTCTTTCTTCTTCTTCTTCTTCAAATCTGCTGTTGTGTGTCTCTGATATATATAAATATATACATTTTTTTTCACATGGGCAGGCACCAGGAATCAAACCCAGTCTCCAACATGGCAGGCCAGAATTCTGCCACTGAGCCACAGTCACACCACCCTCTAGTATATTTTTTATTTGATCTACAGCATCTTTAATCTCTGTGATATCTGCTATTTTTCTATTTATTCTTTTGAATTCCTTTTTATGCTCTCCTAGTATCTTCTTGATCTCCTTCATGTCATTATCCATTACACTGATTTTATTTAGTAGAGTTATAGGAACATCTTTGATTAATTGTTCCAAAATCTGCGTCTCCTCTGGGTTTTACTTTGGTCCTTAGTCTGAGCTATATCTGTTTGCTTCTTAATATGCTTCATATGCTTGCCTTAGAGCCATGTCAATATCTTGATAGTGTTGCTTTGGGGGTTGATTTCCTTCAGTGGTCTAAAGCTTTGCATTTGTGGGATGGATGTGGAGCAGGATGAGGGCCAAAGAGGTGTGGTGACAGGTTGCAGCCTAGGTATGGGCATGGGGCATGGATGCTGTGCTGGAGCCTGACCTTCCTAGTCCCCGTCCCCCACCCTGTGCACTCATAAGGGCTCCAGGCTTCCATTTCAAAAGGGAGATACTAGGCTGTTTGCACTAGTTGGATGGTCTCCTGTTCTCTGTGTCTTAATTCTTCAGCTTTTGCAAATAGAGCCTCCTTATCTGGTGTAGAAGACCCTCCCAGGTCACTTATACCCTGGAATTGCCATCCCAGTTGCTTTCCTGTCCCTTCTCTATCTGTTCCTTTGAGCAGGAGTGAACTCGACCTATCCTATTTGCTGTCTTCCTGGAACACACTCTGTTCATTTTTAAACAATTCACCCAACATACAACCCAACCTAAGCAAATGGACATGCCTTCACCACCCTAATCCACATGAAGACATTTCCTTTTCTTCTACGTAGAATCCACACCCGTCTACCATGCCTCCTGCCCCCACTTGCTGATATTTACTTTTGACATAATGCCTTTGTTACATTCAGTGGAAGCATATTACAATGCTAATGTTGACTATAGACCCTGGCTTGCATTGATTGTATCTTTTAATGTATACCATCCATTTCAACACCTTGCAATGTTGACATTCTTTGTTCTCCCTCATGCAAAAACATTTGTATATTTTAATCACCATCACTGTCCACTCTAGGCATTCCTAAGTTATACCCTCAGTCTTTATCCCCTATATTTCCTTCTGGCTTCATACATGCCCTCAGCCCTCTTTCTTCAACCATACTTCATTCAGAAGTATGCCAGAAGAAGCAACCATCATCTTCATTCAGAGTACTTGTATTATTGTGCTATCATCAGATAATATTGTGCTACAATTTCTGAATTTTTACAGTCAGTCCTGTTACACAATCAGTATTCCTTCAGTACAAAATGCCCAATCTCGAACATCTTATAATCTCTTGATAATTTGTGTTCTTAACTTGAACTCTCAAAATTCACTCATTAATATTAGTTCATAATAGTGAGACCGTACAGTATTCGTCCTTTTGTTTCTGGCTAATTACACTCAGCATAATGTCCTCAAGATTCATCCATGTTGTCACATGTTTCATGACATAATTTTGTCTGCTAGCTGCAGAGAATTCCGTCATATGTATATATCACAGCTTATTTAGACCACTCACCATGGATGGACATTTGGGCTTTTCCCTCTCTTGGCAATTATAAATAATGCTGCTATAAGCATCTGTGCAAAAATGTCCATTTGTGTCCTTTCCTTTAGATCCTCTGAATATGTACCTAGTAATGGGATTCCTGGATCATTTGGCAATTCTATGCTTAGCTTCCTGAGGAACCGCCAAAGTGCTTTCCAGAGTGGTTATAATATTTTACGTTCCCACCAACAGTGGGTAAGTGTGCCTCTTTCTTCACATACTCTCCAGCACTTGTCATTTTCTGTTGTTGTTACTTTTTTTATATAATAGCCATTCTAGTGGATGGGAGATGATATCTCATTGTGGTTTTGACTTGCCTTTCCCTAAAATCAGTGAAGTTGAGCATCTTTTCATGTGCCTCTTAGCCACTTGCATGTCCTCTTCTGAAAAGTATCTGTTCGTGTCTTTTGCCCATTTTTCAATTGGGTTGTTTATCTTTTTGTTGTTGAGTTGAAGAATCTCTTTATATATTCTGGATACTAAACCTTTGTCTAATATGTGATTTCCACAACGTACTCATTTGGAAAAGCCATTCTGCCTAGAAGGCTTACCTGCAAGTTGAAAGACTGACTTTGAAATGTCTGTGGAATTAAGAACACCATTCCCATATGGTGTGAGACGTGACAAGCCACTATGCCTCACTCTGGCAGTGCACAATTAAGCATGTTAATGAAATGGAAAGCTTATCTGCTGCAGCACAGCAATTTCAAAAACACCCTCTTAAGTGCAGAAATGTGTGATATCCCGAAACCAGTTTCCTGTGTGGAAGTACAATGCTTGTCCCTCCCTGCTGATCCTCCTGAGGTGGCTGTCTCTGTGCCTACAGTTATGGATGTGGCAATGTGCCTAATGCTGCTTGCTATGCTGATGGGTCAGCACACAGGCAGCCTATCACCTGGATTGCAGTAGCCATGCAACCTATTACAGATAATATATGATGGGAAACTGGGACTATGCCATGCAGTCAATGGATTGAATTAAGGGCTGTATGTTATGGTCAATGTACATGAACCAGGAGATGCATTAACTATCTGTGCTGACAACTGGTCTGGTACAGGGCTTGAGAGTGTGGATGGCCACATGGAAGCAAGAGCAAGGGACTGGTACTGGAATCCCCCTTATGGGGCAATGAAATGAGGGAAAACAACTGGACTACATGTCACAAGTGAAAGGAAACCATGTTTCATGTATCTGCCCATAACACTGATTCTTTACCTGGCAATGCTAAAGCAGATCTTTAGCAAAAATTCATAGTCTAAAGCCAATATCTCATCAGGCTTCTGAATGGTTGCCTAGAAAAACAGGACTCCAAGGGTCCCAGACTCAGTTGAAACTGGCACAGCAATTTCAGCTACCCATCACCAGCAACAACTGAAATATGTTGTGTGTGACAGGCCCTCCTGTTCGCTGCAATGCCCAAGGATGTTTCCTTATCAGATCAGTCACATTGGCCACGAACAGATTCTGGACACCAGGTGGTAGGTAGATTATATGGACCCCTTCCCTTATTCGAAGGTGCAAAATAAGCTTTTGTAGCCATGTACATGGCCACTGGACTGTTGCTGGCCTTCCCAGCAGGGAAAACTAACCAAGAGCTGATTGCATCCAGCCCTCAGCAAACTTGATTCATGGCCCCAAGTAGCTGCTCCTGCCCCTGTTGAACTGGTAAGAGCGGGTCCCATATGGGCACTGCAATTTCAGGTGAAAGGACCAGCAATACCACAAACACAAAGAGGTAATGAAAATAATTTGCTTTGCCTATACAACAAGCATTAGAAATTGGGGGAAATAAGTTTTAATGGTCATGGTCTTGGGCAGTGCAGCTGTGCTGGTTGGGAATCCTGAGCCCATGGGCTATGGGGTTCCCCTAACATGTAAATTTTAGGCCACAGTGTATAAATAAAATGCCAGAATTTGTGCATGTAACTTGAAACACTCCATATCTCAAGGCATAGTATGTGTGACTCTGTGAACACTTATTATGCGAGGGTAACTGTGGATTTCACTCCAGAAAGCTCCCTGCAATTGAGGGGAAAAGTGTGGTATCTGTCTAATACTAGCCATTCAGTTTCTATGCGTTCTGCCCTTAGCATCTTAGCAAACACCTTCCTGAAACAGAATTCTTTGGTAACCTACTTTCACAAGAGATCTCAATGTGGAGTGTGTCCTGAACTGCCACTGCAGGTGTCACTGGCCTTGGACTGTGACACCTTCAAATTGGACTGTAGAGAATACACACATCGGACAGGTCTGGAACAAATCTTCTCATTTGAGACTGAAATCACAGGTTTTTTCAATTGCCAATTGTGCCTATTTGAATCTATTATATGCCCCAGAAAAGGCCATGTTTTAATATTGATTCAATCTTGTGGAGGAAGCGCTTTCTCTTAATTGTGATTTAATATTGTAGTATGGAACTTTTGATTAGATTATCTCCATGGAGATGCTGAACCACCCAATTGGGGGTGTGACCTTTTGATTACATGAAGATGTGACTCTACCCATTCCAGATAGATTCCTGGAATCCCTTAAAAGAGGAAACATTTTAGAGAGAGTCAGAGATGACAGAGCCAACAGAACAACAGAGCCTCAGAGTCAACAGATACTTCACAACAGAGCTGACATAGATGCGGACACGAGGAGAACACAGACATGGATGTTTGGAGATGCTTGGAGCCCAGCAGATGTTGCCATGAGATGTTAAGCAAGCCAGAACCTGGAGAGTGCCAAGAGAAGAAAGCCAGCCCCAGAGAAACAAAATAAGGAATGCTCACAGGAACAGAGGCTGAAAGCACGGAGCCCAGGAAGAAGGGACCAACAAAGGACCAGCGTGCCTCCTCAGCTGACAGATGTGTCGGAGATACATCAGCCTTTCTTGAATTAAGAATTAAGTATCTTTCCCCAGATGCCTCAGTTAGGACATTTCCATAGGCTTTACATTACTGTAAACTTGTAACTTATTAAATTCTGCTTTATAAATGCCATTCCAGTTCTGGTATGTTGCATTCTGGCAACTATAAAACTAACTCAGATTTGGTACCAGAGAAGTGGGGGGCTGCTGCAGTTTGCAAATACCAAACATGTTGGACAGCTTTTTAAATGGATAAGGGGCAGATTTTGGAAGAATTGTGAGGAGATACATAGAGAAGGCCTAGATTGCTTTGAGGAGACTGTTGGTAGAAATGTGGACTATAAAGATACCTCTGATGAGGCTTTAGGCAGAGAGGATGAACGTGTTGTTCCAAACTGGAAGGAAGGCCTTTTTTGTAGATGGAAGGCAGAATTTGAGAGTGCTGAGCTTGATAATCTAGCAGAAGAAATTTCCAAACTAAATGTGGAAAATGCAGTCTGGCTGCTTTTTGAAGTTTCTAGTAAAATGGAAAGGAAAGAGATAAGTTGAGAACTGAACTCAAGGATATAAAGGAATCCAAATTGATGTTCAGGAAAATTCTGGACTTCCAGAAAGGGAGATACCAGAGAGTAGTGCCCCATGCCAGGATTTGAGCAAACATGGAAGCAGCCAGCCATTTTTTAAAAAGCCAGGATTGGAGACGGAGTTATCCACCGCCACGTGACTGCCCAGCTGACAGAGGTGTTCCTGACCCATCGGCCTTTCTTGAGTGAAGGTAACTGCTTGTTTGTGCTTTAATTTGCACACTTTCACTTCCAAAGACTTGTAAACTTGTACTTTATTAAATGTCCCTTTTTAAAAGCCATTCCAGCTCTGGTCTATCACATTCCAGCAGCTTGTAAACTAACAACTGGTAGACTGGTTTAATTCCCTTCCTTGGCCCTCATGGCATTACCCTGTGGGATTACCCTCTCTCTGCGAGGAGCTCCTAAGGGTCGGTTGTCCCTTACACTGTGATGAATGCAACGTCTATCCTATGGGCATGTGGTCGGCCAGGTGGGGTGGGTTGTGAGGACCCGGGGCCCCGGGCCTGTCCCTCCCCCATGTTGACAGCACATCACGCAGCCGCCCGCATGTCCTGGGCAGACCTCCAAGGTCAGACGATGTCAAACTCCCCTCCCCTGACCAAATGTGCTGGAACTCTGGACCTCATAAGATGCCCACCATCACTCAGGGAGTGCTCTCTCCCTTGATTTTGGTGTGGGGTGCTGACTCCCTTTTCCCAGCTGGCCGCCATGGGGTTAGAATTCTCTTCTGTCCATCTGTCCAAAATGAAAACTCACAGCTAATTTTCTCCCTGACGTGTTCTTTGGTCTTGGGTTTGTGCTGGGCTGGAATACTTGCTGCCAAAGTGAGCTCTCAGTGCAAGGTTTCAAAACACAGAACCTCTGGCATAAACTCATCTGCTCTGATTTCTCCTTTCAAGTGGTAGATGAGGAGGACAGAAAAGTTCTAATTCATCCCAGGTCCCAGGGAAGGAGGAGCGGGCTGAGGAAGAAAGAGCTCTGGACCAAGTGGCTTCCAGCCCAGCAGGCCCACTCTTCTCCCAGGAGCACTGCCAGGTAAAGCAGGGATGCCAGGTTACATTCAAATGTGGATACACTTATGCAGAGAAACTTGTCTGCTGTTTATCTGAATGTAACATTTCTCTGGGGGTCCTGTATTTTATTTGCTAAATCTGGCAATTCATCTCCTAGGTCTCACTCACTTCCTTCTTTGGTGAAATGTGCTGCAGCGACCTGTCTCGAGAATGTCACAGAAAAGAATTTCTCATATTGCAGCATTATTCACAATAGCCCCAAGTGGTAGCCACCCAAATCATCAGCAGCAGGTGAAAGGATAAAGGAAATGGGGTATCTACAGACCAGGGCATATGACTCAGCCTTAAAAAGGAAGGGGGTATCGATACATGCTACAACACAGATAAACCTTGAAAACCTGCTGAGTGAAAGCAGCAGACATGAAGGACAGCATATTTTATGGAATATCCAGCATAGGCAAATCCAGAGAAACAGAAAGCAGACTAGTGGTGGCCAGGGGCAGGGAACAGGGGACACGGGGACTGAGTGCTTCCTGGGTACCGTGTTGGCTTTTTTTAAAAAATATTTTTATTGACAAATCTTCACACACATGGCTCACAATATCACCCCGTACTCCGGTACTCATCACCCTGATCATTTTTAGAATATTTGCATCACGCTAGAGAAAATGAAAAGAAAAAAGAACTCACACATCTCATACCCCTTGCCCCTCCCTCTCATTAAATGCTGATATTTCAATCTACCCGATTTATTTTACCCCTTATGCACTCTGTCATTTATTAATTTTTTACCCATATTTTTTAACTCATCTGTCCATACCCTGGAAAAAGAAGGGTCGGATACAAGGTTTTCAAAATCATACACACTTTGGGGTGATAAAAATATTCAGGAATTAGACAGTGATGATACTTGCTCAACACTGTGAATGGATTAAATGACACTAATGGTAGATTCTATGCTGTGCTTATTTTACCGCAACTTAAAAAAATGTTTTTTCATGTAACCTGATGCCCCTCCCTATGGACCTCAAAGTCTCTCCCTTTACCACCCCCAGTCCAAGGCCCCTCGCCTCTCCCTGTCCCCTCCCTCCTCTGGGGAAGCAGCTGGGGCTGGGCACCTTCTAAGCATGCCCCCCCCCCCCCGCTCTCCCACTCCCAGCCTAGCCTGAACCTTCACACACACACACACACACACACACACACACGCCTTGACAAGAAGCACACAGCCACAAACGCCATTCCATCGCCTCAGCTTTAAATATTTATTTAAAATCCAGAAGGGAAAGGAAGAAACAGAGCCCACTGGGGTCTAACACACTGACATGTGGACAGAGACATGACGAGGACAGCAGGAAAGAAACAAGAACTAGGAGGGGACAGGCCAGGCCGGCGGTGTGGGGAGACCGAGCACTGAGCGAGTCCCGAGCTGCTGCCAACACGCCCTTCTGTCGGGAGCGCCCAGGTCAGCAGGCAGCCCGGAGGCCAGGGTAGGGCGTGGGCCACAGCGAGGGATCAAATGGTGAGAATCAAATCCAATTCCCAAAGAGACACCATTTTGGGAAAATATACAAAGAAAGACTTTCACAACAATCTTCCCCTTCTATAAAAATAATTCCATAGTTAAAAATAACCCCCAAATTCAACTTGGGTGCTGACTTCTTCGCAGATACACTACAATTCAGATTACACTGAATATCGCTATAAACTGAACTCCAAGATTCCCATACTTATTCTTTCCCTCAGCCCATTTTACTCTTGGAGTTAATGACAATGGGCTTCTATAGACTACAATGACAATGAAAAATCAAGGATGATGCACCCTAGAGGACGGGGCTCCTGGAAGGGTGGCCCTTGGAGGTTGCATTCCATGGCTTTGCATTGATTTCAGCTCCATGGCAGGGCCTGACCCAATGCCACTCTCGTGGTTTCTTCAAAGCCAGCGCTACTTCCAGCCCCCTCCAGGTCCTGCCTCCAAGGCAGGACTAACTTCTCCTAAGCGGCACCAAAGGCCAAGTTAAAATCCGTCGTGCTCAGGCCTGCTCCCTGCCTGAAGAGGACAAACATTTCAAAATCCATAAGTTAAAAGGTAAAAAGCTCTTTACTTCTGGTTTCTAGTAGGTTTTTTTTTTTTTTTAAGTTTTTTTTCCTTTTTTTTTTCCTCTTTAGCAGATAGCCTGATGAACACAAGGGTGATAATAAGAAAAAATCTAAATTCCCCAAAGCTCGTCATTTGGAGGAGAGAGGAAGATGTAGGATAGAGCCTACATTTAAAGTTTCTTCAAAGTCTGTGGCAAAATGGTAGCACCTTAAGAATCTTAAATAGGTATTTTTTCCCTTAAAAAAAATCACATACACAACAAGACAATTCGAGCACCAGCGATTTCACAGTGGGAGGTAGCAAACGTGGGCACCCCCAGCCCCTCAGAGCTCACCTCTCCTCCTCCCCACCCAGCACCCCCGCCCCTGGGCTGCTCTTTCTCGTGGCCTCACCTCCTTCCCGGGGGAACAACAGGAACAGCCCTTCTCCATGCTGGCTTATATAATATATATACTCATTCCTTTCCTTTCCTCCTGTTTTTCATGTCTCCTTTCTAATATTGCACATCAAAAGCTCCCTGGCAGGGACCAGCTGGTGAGATGCCCCTTCCCTCAAGTTGGCTTGAACATAGGGCTCTGTGGGCAGGACGCAGGGGAAGGAAGGGGGCGGCCGCAGAGCTGGGGACAGGCCACGGGCTGCAGCACTGGCAGGCCCG
>PVIY010050535.1:0-16152 GCA_004026745.1 Myrmecophaga tridactyla
AAAAATTACCCACCCAGCAATACTGAATGAGGATTAAAGGACACGGCTTTTCTGGGGTCCACAACAGATTCAAACTGGCACAGTAACCAATAAGTATTTGTTGGTTATAGAAAGTGTTAACACCCCACTGGATGAATAATGATAATTTTATGATACTTTCTCAAAATGATGGAGGAAGGCAACCTCTCCCTTCATCATTTTCTTGGCTCTTCCTGGACATTTCTACTTCCACCTGAATTTTAACATCAGATTATAATTTTCAGTGAATAAAACCCTAGCAACTTTAAGAATAGGATTAGGATTGAGTGGAGTATTTAACTTGATATGGGAGAGTGACCATCTGTATACTCCACTGACCCTTCCTAGCATTTAAACAAGTCTCATTCTCCATTAGCAGATGCCTAAAGAGAAGCGAGCACAGAAAGCATCTTAGGTGGATTTGGCAAGGTAGACCTACCAATCAGAGAAGCTACTGCTGGTCAGAAGAAGAGTGAACTATGACCAGAGATGTCATGGCATTGGAGATGGACCCATTTCATAAGACACATTTCTGGGTACTGTTGATGAATGATTTCTGGACAGCTTGTAGAAGCCAGTGGCTAGAGCAGAAAGCAGATAACTGAAGAGGGTCTACCCTCTATTTCATTCTCGTCTCAAATGTCTCATCTACAGAGCAGTCTTTTTGCCTATAATCCACAGACTCACTTATCCAGAGTTTTTTTTTTTTTGCTTTAATAATCATATATTTTTCTTTTTGCTTGTATAGGCACTTGGAACGTATTCTCTATACAAACATACTCCCCGTGTAGAATATCTTTAGTGTCTAGTACACACTCGGTTGTATGCATCTAGCAATGGCTAGATCACTATAGAGTATGCGTGGGTGCAGGGTTAGACCTGGCAGTCATGCATTTGGCATTACGGATGTATGAGAATAGGGACGAAAACTCACTGTGTCACTTATCTTCCTAAAAATGTCTCAGTTTCCTAAAAGAAGATTAAAAACATACATTAGTTGTAAAATCAATCACGGTGGTGAGGAGGCATTATATTCAGTGTCCTGGATATGTATCATATTAGGGGATTGATGAGGCAATTTATAGAATGCTAGGTAACTAGTCAGTGGATATTAAATATTGTCTTGGCGTCAAGCCCTTGCTCCTGTCCAATGGGTCGTTCAGAGAGTATTGTTTACACATTTCTCTCCTGGCCAGTCTGTTCCCACTTTGACATTAAATTCACTTAAAAGTATTAATATCATATCTTCAGCTTATTGTAAGAAAAGATGTCTCAGTTACACTCCTTTGGGAAATTCTATATCTCATATTCCAGATGGGAAAATTGTTCAAGACTCTGTATCCACAATTCTAAGAGTTATTACTACATTTGAAGCCAAAAAATGTCCACAGACCATATATACATATATATATATATATCCTAATATCATTGTATAATTATGTGAAAGATGGTAGCCTTCCATATTAGCACAGGTCTTTCTAAGACAGAAAACAGAGTTGATTTACTGTTTTATTTAATTTAAACTGGTAGAGTGAACCAAAATGATGATGAGAGATGAAGTATGAATTAATCCCTTTAAGAGTCCATGCCCAAACTTCACATACCCCACTCCCTTCTCTGAGGAAGTCTTCCCCTGCTCTTTTGGACTGTTAGAGCCATGGCAGTGACAGGAGATGTGTGCATTCTGAGCTGTTTATTCTGTGCAATAAAGGGATCATTCGCTGAGCATTTCCACCGTGCCCTGAATTGTGTTTGCAGGACATACCATCAACTCATTCCACAATTCCCTTTCTCTAACCATTATTTTTTCTCCACTGGTATTGTGCTTTTAGTTGCTAAGCCTGGTCTCTACTATGTAATGACTTTCTTTGGTTTTCTTCATGGATTTAGGGTATAAGTGAATGTGAAATATTTAGAGGTTGACGTACTAATGAGATACCTCACATCCTGCTATATACATCAACTAATTTTATTGCTTTTTGGGGCAGGTCTATAACTACTATATGTTACATTGTTCTCATACTTGTTACTCATGTATCCCTGATTTAAAAATGACTGCAAGCAGGAAATCCATTGCAATTTCAATAGAAACAAGAAATCACTAATAGAGTAAGTTTTGAGAATAGGTTTAGATCAAGCATTAAGGAATACTTTATTAAAATTTATGAGAGGAGTCACTGTTTTACTTTTCAGGATTTGTTCTGGGCAAAAGGAAACAAATGAAATCTATTAAAATCTGAGAATTCCTGACTTAGTAGTGTTTCTACAATATCAATTATTCCATCGTGTATAATTAAAGCAACTAGTCAGATTTGCGGTTTTGTCTCTGTTAAGATCACGCAGCAAATCAATATAAAATACGATGGAACAATCTCTCCCTGCACAATGGGGAAGCTGAAAAATGAGGGAGTTTGTTGAAAGACAATAAACTAATTAATTATTTGTTTATAAATCACTGAGACACACTGACAGCTGCTGGAGATCAAATCCGTGGTGAATTTTCAGATATGTTTTTCTTCCAATGGTACTTAGGTTTTAAGGGAGCTGTATATAGTGATCTTTTTTCCCTGCAACTCTAGTTTAAATATTTGTTCTTTTTCAGTTCAGGAGAAACTTGGAACCCTCCTGCGCTGGTTTGAAAGGATTATGTACCCTAGAAAAGCCATGTTTTAATCCTGATCCATTTTGTGGAGGCAGCCCTTTCTTTTAATCCCTATTCAGTACTGCAGGTTGCAAACTTGATTATATTATCTCCACAGAGATGTGACACACCCAATTGTGGGTATAAACCTTTGATTAGAGGGAGATGTGACTCCACCCATTCCAGGTGGGTCTTGATTAGTTTACTGGAATCCTTCAAAAGATGAAACATTTTGGAGAAAGTCAGAGAGCTGCGAGAGCTCACACAATGAGAGACCTTTGGAGATGAAGAAGGAAAATGCCCTTGGGGGAGCTTCATGAAACAAGAAGCCTGCAGAGAAAGCCAGCAGACTTTGCCATTTTGCCATGTGCCCTTCTAGTTGAGAGACAAACCCTGAATATCATCAGCCTACTTGAACCAAGGTATCTTTCCCTGGATGCCTTAGATTGGACATTTCTAAAGCCTCACTTTAATTTGGACATTTTCACAGGCTTAGAACAGCAAACTTGCAACTTCATCAATTCTCCCTTTTAAAAGTGATTCCATTTCTGGTATATCGCATTCTGGCAGCTAGCAGAATAGAACACCTCTCCACCACCCCTTCTGCTCCAAGGCAGTGGAAAAAAATGTGCATATTTTTGAGAAACCTGTCCTTGGGCATGGCTGAAATATCTGCTCCTAAGCAAATAGGTTTTTGGGTTTCCAAGCTTCACACTCTTGGGACGATGAGCAGAACAGGAGTTAATCACAAGACAAAAAGGCTTGGGATATGAGTGGGTGTAGGGATAGAACTAACATCTATGTGGGCATATACTCCCAAAGAGTTGTTTTATTAAAATAAGATGTCAAGAAGTATGCCCTTGCATCTGGGTCTACAGAACTGCCAAACCCTTCTCTAGGAAGCGTGCGCTGGTAGAATTTCCTCACTAAGGGAAGCACTTAACATTAGCACAGTGTAATAGCTCAAAGATGTAGGTCATTGAGACAATAAGAGACATTTTCAACAAAGACTAATACACACCACTGGGAAACTGACACCTGAGAAAATAGAGCTCATCAAACGAAACAAATGAAAAACTTTCAATGAATACGTCTAAAGTTCTCCATGTATTAGAGGAGGAAAGGGGTATCAGTAAAATAAGCCATGTATATGCCCATGTTTTATTCCATGTATGTGTATATATACATGTGTGTGTTCATAAAACATGGGCACATACATGAATTTCCAATGTTTTCAATATTTAAAAATATATGCTAGTCATACATTCATGTGAAACCACAATGATGCATGAATTTATACATATATTACATATACGTATACATGAGCAAATGCCAATATATGTAGGTGCATGTATCTGTTTTATGCATATGATTAGCATATGGAATATGTTATTAGCTATTGGAATAGGACATTCAAATAAACATATACCTATCACTGTTCCCTACCATGAAACAGATAGCAAGCAGATGATTCAACTGGTAACCACTGGGCAAGCAGGACTGAGTTGTCTTAAGTCATGAAGGAAGCAAGTTCTACAAGGTCTTAAAACCCTGTGTAGGAACTCGGGAGTGCAGCTAATTTCACACCTCTGGGCATATTTCAAATCAGGGTGCTGAACAAGTAGCTATGGAACCTGGAAGCAATTCCTACTAGGAGAAAACAAAGAAATGCATTGTTGGTGGTATTACATGTAAGGAAAGATGCAAATTACACTGGATGGTCTAGGATGATGGTATAAAAGATTAACATTGGTTGCTGAGCTTGAAGAGATAGTTTGATGATCTGAAGCTCTATGGAGCTGGAAGCTAAAAAATCTAGCTTCTTTTCAGAATAACATATTCTCCATTAGCTCCAGAAGAATTCCATATGAATGTTATAGCTCTGATATGTGGGTTGTTAAAAGTTTACTGATGATTTTTCTCTTGCCTTTGGATCATCTGGTCCTGCCTCTTTCTTTCCATGCTTCATTTATTTTTATTTAAATTTTGCATTGCACATAAAAAAAATCCCTTATGCTCTCAAAGATTATTTTGTTTAATCAAATACTATAACTTTTATATAACTAAATTAAAGGAAATCACCCACCTACATCATAACTTTATATGGAAACTTTGTCTATTTTTGGTGCAGCCTTATGATGTCATATAGACATTCATATTGTGAAATTAAAAATCTATCCATTTTTAAGATTCTCAGAAATAGTAGTAAATCATAAACTCTGGTAGAAATGTAAATTATTATAGCATTCTTGAAGAGGAAATTGGAAGTGACTTGTACAATTTAAAATGTGCATCTTCACATCAGAAATATACATCTATACCCCCGAGAAACTATGACTCAGGAAAATATAGCATATTTACATCACCCTTGTCTGTAAGCATGAAAAATTGTAAACCAATCATCTGTCAGCCCACCAGAAGTGTTGGAAGTTATAGTCAAAGAAGTTGTTACCTTACAGATAGAGAAATTTTCTATGGAAAATTTGAAAAGTTTTTCATTCTGAATTGTGAAAATACAGCTATATTTTAAAATATCTTTCCTTTATCAGACACCAGTGTGAGAACAGAACTAATTATAAATACTGACTCGTAGCATATGCTCAGTGACCCATTCAGAGATCACCTTTTATTTTATTATTTACTTATGTTTGTTATACTATTCATTGTATTCGATATAATCTCTTTTCCTCAAAAATAATATTCTACAAGCACTGTTGAAAATGAATTTCCAACTTAATTACAGACAAACTTACATAGAAAAGTCTAAAAAAATCTCTTGGAAACTATTAGATCTTAATTTTCATTAAGAGACACAGTTTAATTTGTAATGACTCAGTTATACTTAATTAAAAAATTATCTATAAACCTGAATTATTCATCATGGGGTATAAAACAATAAATGAACTTTTTTTCCCTTAATGTGAATTCTCTAACTTTCAATTTTAGTTACTGTAGTATGTTCCCTCTTACTAGTACTGGTATTCTCAAAACTACTCACAAAAGCACCCAAATATTGAATTCATATCTTGTCAATCAATATCAGTAGTTCTAAGACTGTTATTGCCAAAATTTTGTCATTTACTTTTCATATTTGCACATATTGTTTCTTTAAGTTAAAAAAAAAAAAGGTGGCACCTGAGTATCTAATGCTATATGCTTCTGTTCAGTCAATCAGCCTGAAGATAGCAAAACATAGTAAGCAATATCATGCAGGAAATAGTCAACATAACAATGAAAACATTTCTGTTTAAATCAAAGTAACCAATCAAAGTAAGATTTATGTTTTTTCTTTCTCCCAAAGAAGCAACATCATGACAATACAATTATTGCTTCAGAATAGCAAGCAATCTGACATCAAATTCAAAATTTCTTGAAAGGCGAATTCAGTATATACATCAAATTATTTGGTTTGGTAGAAAATCACCCATCATCACCTTTGTTACACAGCTATTCATGGCTGAACATGGGAATGTCAATGGATGACATCAGATAACTGGGCAGAAACATTCTGTAAGTGTATGAAAAGTGGAATATGTCTCAGAGTACAGTCAAAATGTTGCTAGGCTGATATTATCATCCTTTTATAGAAGCAATAGCACAATCTGCTAGGTACAATAATTAGTTAACATCAACAGCTTAGCACTTCTCAGTAGAAACATCCCCTTGAGAAGAAGGATTCTCTGTAAAGAAGTTTCCACGAAAGTGTTGTCAGGAACTTGCAGGATAGACAACACAGAATTCCATATCCAACCTCTATTACATAATTTCCCCCTTCATTCCAGTAGCCTTGGCTTACATCATACATCTGTTGTCTCTTGTCAAGGATGACAGCATCAACTCATCGATGGGTTTACCAAACTGCTGTTTGGACTTTTCCAAATAATATGCCTTAAGGAAAGTAGAAGAACTTTCTAAAAGTCAACTACAATAACATTGTTATAAGATACAGACTTTTTCCACTATCCCATTGCCCAGAGTTTAGAGGGAACAATTTCATGCCAAGACGTACTGCCCACCATCTACTTTTCTTTCCCTGTCTCTTCAGTTCTGACACAGGGTAACCTGGAAATATACAAAGCTTTAGAATCAATGCTAGGTAATGTTTCATCAACTGTTACAGCTTCTAATGTCTTCTAGGGATGTTTTCTTCAGCTTCTAATATCTTCTAGGGTATTTTAAAGCATCCCCACATGTTAATCTATGCTCTCTGGACATTTTGGGATCTTCTTGCCTGTTAATCACACAGATGAAAGGGGGGTACATTACTGAAAAGGATGTTTGGGAGCAAAACACATTCCTACTACACAGGTGGGGCAAGAAAGACTGTTTTTCATCCCTGGGATTCCTATCACTCAGTCGACCAGTAGTCCTTCTCATTGGGAAGAATTTGTACACAAAAACAAGACCATCAAGGAGTCAAATCCTGCAAAGTGAAGTTTGTAGTAGCACACCTATGAAAATCCATTTAAGCTTTGTAACAGCTGCAATGGAGGATATTGTGGCATGTCAGTCTTGGGGCTGTGCCTTCTAGCCATCCTGCCATAGAGAGTGTCATGGACTTGAGGGGCAGCAGCTGACCCCTGAAATCCATCTGATGTCACACCTCCCTTAGGTGGTACCAGATGATGCCTTCTTAGGCTGCATTCTGTCCTTTGCAACTCTCTCCTGCTTTCTTCTTTACTCCCTGTAAGACTCAGCTCTTGTCCTGATGGTTCCCCCAGGCTTCCCTAATTCCTTTCACATATGCATTTATCCTAATAGAGATAACATTAGGACTTTCCTTTTTTGAAGCTGTCAGGGATTGCATTTTACCCCCACACCAAAGAGATATGCTGACATTCTCATCTCCAGGACTTCAAAATGTGACCTTATTTGCAAATAGGTTTGTCGCAGATGGGATTAACCAACTTAAAATGAGGTTGCTTTCCAGTAGCATGGACTGTTATGCTACTATGGCTGGTATCCTTAGAAGAGGAAATTCGGACATAGACAAATTCCAGGAGGATGTCAGGTAGCAGCTGAGGCAGAGAATGCCATGAATTTCTGGGAAAATGCCATCAGAAGCCAGGAGAGAAGCATGGGGCAGATTTTTCCCTGCAGAACAAATATCCTCCACAACTATGGAATTAAGCCACCCAGTTTGTACAGGAGTGCTAAGATAAAAAAACAGGCTATAAAGATAAATAAGGCTTATAATATGGACTGATAAATGATTGAGGTAATTTTATTTGTATTAGAGTTACAATCAAGAGCTATGATTCAGGGGACAAACACTTGGTTCAATTAAGCAGATGTCAGAAGACTGAGTGTAAAATAGAAAAAAAAGGAATTATATAGATAAATGTATCACTTAAGATAAAAGAAAAACACAAATATATGAGCTACTTCTAGTAACTATACAGTGGAGAAAAAACAGAAAATGTAATTTCCTCAAAAAGTTATTTGGTCATTATCATCATCGGGCTTAAAGATCAAATATCAAAACCCTTACATAAAAATGAAAGTCCATCACAGCCAACTAAGTATGATTTGTGATCATTTACAATTATTTATAAGCAATTACTAGCTGTGGTGAAACGTTTTGTTATATGAATAAATCCTATAAAACAATCCAGGGATTTGGAATTTCTAGCCATTTAGGAATCAGCTTTTAGCTAAAGAAAATCCAACATTATAAAGAATAATAACTCTAATTATTATTCTGTGTCTGATTTGTGCAGCTAAGAAGTGTACAGTTTATGGGAAACTGGAATCCTGTTTGCTCCACTATCAGCCCCAGAAATCATAAAATTTGTAAAGACCTTAAGAATATTTCTCTGTCATGTTGAAGAAGAGGTTATGAGGCATAACTGTCACTTTTTACATTAACTAAGTAAAATTATACATAACAACAGATTTAGATGCAAAAGCAGCATGGAGGAGAGAGAAGCCTTCACTCTGGATGTCTAGAAAAGTTTTGTGAAGGCAACGACATCTTGAATTGGTCTTGAAGTGCATGAAGAATCAAGAGAATGCCAAGGGCAGAGGATAAAAAAAAAGGTATTTGCAAAGTCCTCTTGGGGGACTGAGGAGAAAGGAGGAAATATTCAACTTTCCCATTTGGAGAATTTGTGATATTCTCACAGGTAGTGGAGACAATCAATTTCATGTGCTAAGCCTTTGATCTTGGGGTTCGCCCCTATGAAACTTATTCCTGCAAAGGATAGGCAAAGCCTACATAAAATTAGGCTTAAGAGTCACCCTCAAAGAACCTCTTCTGTGGCTCAGATGTGGCCTTTCTCTCTAAGCCAACTTGGCAAATAAACTCACTGCCCTCTCCCCTACATGGGACATGACTCCCAGGGGGCTAAATCTCCCTGGCAACGTGATACAGAAATCCCAGGATGAGCTGGGACTCAGCACCAAGGGACCGAGAAAACCTTCTTGACCAAAAGGGGAAGAGAGAAATGAGTCAAAATAAAATGTCAGTGGCTAAGAGATCTCAAACGGAGGCAAAATCTATCCTGGAGGTTATTCTCATGCATTACACAGATATCCCCTTTTTAGTTTAAGGTATATTAGAGAGGCTAGAAGGAAGTACCTGAAACTGTTGAGCTGTGTTGCAGTAGCCTAGATTCTTGAAGATGATGGTCTAACAACATAGGTTTTACAATATGTCTACGTGATTCTGAAAACCTCGTGGCTGATGCTCTTTTTAACCAGTGTATAGACAGATGAGTAAAAAACAAGGATAAGAAATAAATAAATAATAGAGGGGATAAAGGGTAAAAAATAAAAAAAATTGGGTAGATTGAAATACTAGTGGTCAGAGGCATTTCCTTTCCTGGAGTGATGCAAATGTTCTTAAAAATGACCCTCGTGATGCACACACAACTATGTGATGATATTACAAGCCTCTATGGGCTCTATGTGTGTGCAGATTTCTCCATAAAAATATTTTTTGTTAAAAAAAAAGAGAATGCCAAGGGGATCATATGTTTTAAAGGAGTCCATTGAAAATAAAACCAGTAAGTCTTCTTGGCAAGTGGATTTATCAGCACGGCCACCTCTCAGATTCATAGACAAGAATGACAGAAGATAAAGAAACAAATAAATATAAAATATGCTAGACAACAGTCAAGCATGGTTCTGTTCTTCCCAAGAAAAGAGATGCCTATTTGTACACAAAGGCTTATAGTAGATATGCTTTGTTTCTCAAGAGATAAGGAAGGTCAGAATTGGCCATCAGATAATTCCAGGAAATGCCTGCACAATGAACATGCAACAACAAAAAAATTCTATCTGTTCCCAGTTTTAAGATATTTCCTTCATTTTCGACATACTATTTTTTCTTTAATTGCATAGTTTTTTTTTTCTCCTGATGTATTGTTTCTGGACATTTCTCACTGCACTGTGGTTGAAAGGTAGAGACAGAATCAAAGAACTTAATTCAGACTATAAGTAGTATTTATTACAAGCTTAATTCCCCTGTGGTAGTTTTCTTCATATATCTTAAGACTTAATGAAAAAAAAGTAGATCATATAATCTGGAAGAGGGAAGGTTGCTATTGCCAATTATTTTTTTTTCTAGTTGATAATTTCAGTAATTTTCCATTATCTTTTTTTCAGGAGTTAATTACGTAAGTCAGAATGTCACCATACCTGATAAGGAGACAGGCTGGTTATCTTGAGCTATAATTTTAATGAATCTTTGTGAACTGAGGTATTAAACATTAAAAATGTTTTAAAACAGCAATAGATTATTAATAATGGCTTACTATGTGCTATCCATCCTTATGAATTATATAAATACAACATTTCATTCTCACAATAACTCTATAAGAGAATGCTTATTTTATCTTTTTCCCACCTAAACAAGAAGGAGTCGCACAAATGATAACTAATTAATTCGAAAGCTCAGCAGTCAGTAAATGGCCGAGCTTGTCTGCTATACTCAATATCTCAGATCTAAAATAATTCAGATCTTCATATATACATTATATTTCCATTTCTTCCTGCAACAAGCTTCATAGATTTTCAGGGTCTCCATTTCTCCATGAAGTATTAAAACTGAGGATGTCAGAGTTTCCTTCCTATTTCATAGTATTGCAACTTAATGCATGCTTTTAAGATGGATTTAAATAGGGGTTTCTAGAAATACAGAACATGTTTAAAGACATTGAAATAGTAAAAACATTATCATTCTTTTAAGATAAGAACAAAAAGTCAATACTCTAAGCCAAACGTGCAATAAATAAGATTATAACCTATATTCACTTAGCTTGAAATTTTAAAGCAATTACTGTGAAAATAAAAAGACATCATTATAATGAGAGCATAAATACAAAATATTTGCATCATATAAGTTTTTGTTCATTAAAAGCATCACAGGCATTAGTGCTAACTTGCGTGGGATTTAAAATATCCCTGAATTATATCCAACTTTTGCATTTTGTGGTACAAATCCATGGCTTCTACTCTTTTCATTAGCTGAAAACAAACATTCGTATGCAATTCTTACCCTTCCCTGATACAAGGATATCTATAATTCAAAAATAAATGGTCCTACTCAAATATCTGTGAGTAACACCAATACAATAATTATCAAACTGAGGTTGTGCTGAATGTACACATCCTATCTTAATTTTTCTCTCTCTTTTTATGTCCTTGCCATCCTATTTCCCATCTCTGTTTTCATGTTTAACACCCGTACATGTAATTTTTTCCTTTGCCTTCCACTAATATGTTTTGTAACATCTTTCCATTCTTGCCTTCTGAGTCTCCCTCTGATAGTAGCAAGAAAGGAAACACCGAAAGAATCAAGAATTAAATTTTTCTAAAAATCTTTAAATGGTTCTGTTTCTGAATGCAGTTCCTATCATAACTTGGACAAAACTCTTCTTTTTAAGACAGGTTTGAGACTTCGTATAATATCTAAACCAAGGATAGCACAAAAAATGTTGGCTATTTTTAGTATAGGTTAGATAGGACAAACCACCCCTTAGTTTCTGCTCATTAAAGGTGTTGTGTGACCATCAGGGATATTTTATTTTTCACAACCATTTCAATTGCAATGGGCTTTTGTGAAAAGTTTAGAAATTTAAGAACATAGAAAGCAGGTAATGGAAAATAAAGAGGCTTGTACGATGGATTGCCATCTTCATATTTCTGCACGGCTTCACACTCACATGAATTCCTTCTCTCCAGCCCAGTCTACTGACACAATCTCTCTTTTAAAATGCACAATTCCAGGGCTCATGCCCATTCTTCTAAAATTTATCACTGTACTGCAATATTAAGCAGGGTGCAGCTATTTAACGCTGCTGGGGAAATTAACAAAAATGGCCCGAACTTGGCCGGGTGAATTAATGCCTTTTATCTTAAATAGTGTGAGAGATTGACTAATTCTCACAGACAAAAGATGTGTTCTTAATCTTAATCCATAATCTTCTGTGTGTGAACCCATCATAAATGGGACTCTTTGAACATGTAATACAATTAAGGTAGAGACGCATTTGTGAATAGGAGATTCTAAAATCCTATTCAGGTGTGACTCAAATGAATGTGGACCCACTTTACTCTGCATTACTGGAGATCTTATAAAGAGAAGTGAGAAATTGGGGGAATAAAAAAAGGTCACAGAAAGAAGCCATAACTCTGCAGAAACCAGTAAAGCAAGCGCCAAGAGGGAGAGAGCATGTTTCAGGAGGCAGAGATACAAACCAAGGAAACATAAGGACTAGAGCAAGCCAGCACCCCAAATTTCATTATAGAATTTGGGGTGAATGTATGACCCTGACGCCATCTGGATTTTTTTACTTGTAGCCTCTGAAACCAACAAACACTTAACTGTTTATGCAAAACCATTATGTGGTATTTGTCACAGCAGCTCTAGCAAACTTATACAAATCACATTTGTGTCCTTGATATTCCCTATTGTTGACACAGCCATCCATGATTTTCCTCAAACAACTCCCCGCTCAAAGTGTAGGCAGGAAATGCCTCTTCATACTTTGCAACAAAATACCATCTGCCAATTAAGTTATTATTAATTTTAATAATAAATTAAAAATCATAATTAATTTTGTTTTGCCCAGGACAAAATTAATAACAAAACACATCATTTGCATAGTCCTTCAGCAATTTTTTTGTGGCTGCATAACACATTCCTCCAGAGGTAAAACACACACCATTTGATTGGAGTTTTAGTCCATTTATATTTTGCGCTGTTAATTATGTGGGTGGATTTATGTCTGGCATTTGTCCAGCATTTTTTCTAGTTGTTCTCTAATTGCACTATTGATTCTGTTCCTTTATGGAAATTTCTTAATTTTTTAATGGTTAATTCAATCATAATGTTTCATTTTATTGGTTATTTAGCCATAGCTATGTTTATTCTTTCTGTAGTTGCTCTAGAAAATTCCAAAGGTGTCATTAATATAGCCTTTGTATCACCTTGTCAATGCCATTCTTTTTCACTTAAAATAAGCAACTTTACAGTAAGCTTTGTACTTTGTGCTCTGTCATAAAGTTTACCCACTCAGATTTATGACTGCAAAATAAAGTCACATGTTTTAAGTTGTCTTTTAAACAACAGTGAAGGTAAAAATTACTTTGCTATTATTCCTTGCAGACATTCCCAATTCCATACTCCTTTTGATGCCAGGGTAATAAAGTGCCACACTTTAGCTTAAAATAACAGAAATGTATTTTCCTGTGGTTCAGGAGACCAGAAGTCTGATATGACAGTATCAGCAGGGTCAGCTCCCTTGGAAACCTGTAGAGAAAGATGCTTCCTTGCCTCTTGCTGCTTATGCCTCTGTCTGAGGCAAACTAAACCATCATGACCACTTGAAAGATTGATTTTCATTTAAAAAATCAATGTGGTTCCTAAATGACAGAAAAAAAGAAAATGATTTCTAAGAATTGGGAGAAATGACAAAAGTACACAATCATTTATGATTTCTTAAAAAAATTGAGCCTACTATTGATGGCAGAACTTCTGTAATCTGCTAAAGGATAGCTACAAAATATCTGGTATAAATTTTGTGATTAATGGTAAAATATTTTTTAAACCCTACAAAATGAAAGAGCCAATCTATTCATCATTGGTTGAGACAGCCCAATGAAATGGTGCAAGGAAACAGAAATGCACTCTGTATGTACTGGAAAAAGACCTAAAAGCTTCATGATTCACAGATTATGTGCTTTGTACATAGGCAGTCCAAGGAAGTCTCCAGACAAACTCTTGGAATTGCTCAATGATTCCATGACCTTTTGAATGAACTTGCATTTCTATATTGCAGGGGAAGAATCAAAATAAAATTTCAAAAGGATCCCATTTACAATAATGTCAAAATAATTGAAGAGCTGAAACTACGCTTGATTCTGAAACAGGTTAAGCTTTGGAGTAATGGAGGAATATGCCCATATTTGGGGGGTTTAGAATAATTCAATTTTAAAGATATATCAACAATGAATTTCTACCAAACAAAAGGGAAACTGGACAAAGAGGAGCAGGGAAGGTGTTTCCCAGAGGAAAGGTTCCTATATTTATTGTGTTTCTGTCTCAGTGCAGATGCTCAAATCTGGAGCCACCCCAAAACGAGGCATATGCTCAACCTGGGATGTGGCTGAGCTCAATTCCACCTTTGCCAAGCCAAGAAGCAGGCTGACCATCTCCTTGCCATTGGTAGGAGGAGATGCTGGAGACGTGAGAGTTATGGCTTCCCCAGGGACACATCCAGTATGCCCAGTGAAGAAAATCCAACAAGAGCTTCCAAGACCTCTATACCCAACATGCAAGAAGGCCAGCCCCACGGAGAGAGACGCTGCAGAAAGAAACCACAACAAGATTTAGATGGAGCAAAACAGATTCAGCAAGAAGCAATAAGGTGGGGAGCAGATTCTAAGTCTGAACTAAAGAGCAAATGCTTGCCCTATAGGAAAAGCAATGACAACTTTTAGTTAGAGACCCCAAAATGTAAGCCCAGAAAAACATGTCCCAAGTCCAAAGAATATTTTGTACAATGAAGCATGAGACAAGTGTGAAGGTCCAAGGTATATTTAGAGGTCAAAGTAAAGGGCTTTATTCTTGAGATCTGAGGCCTAAAAAGGAACATTGCCAATTTCACTTTAGAAAGAAAAGAAGGAATTAAATTTTCGCATATGTAGATGGAGGGTCTTAAGCAATTCATGGTACTTGCCAGGCTACTAAGTAAACAGTAACTCATCCCACTTGCAAAAGTGTCATCTTGTTCATCTCTGAATTCTTCAAGAATAGTATTTATATCTCCATATCTGCAACCAGTGCTTCTAGCAGGCAAAATAACTCAATATCAGTAGACTGAATCATGTTCATAGAACCATCATTTCAGAGCTCTAGGGATTTGTTTATGAAAATGCTCTTCAAAATATTCCACAGAACACTAATCTCTCCAGATGCTATGTAAGAAGATGATTTCATGATCATATAATTTTTATACATACAGCATTACATATATCCCCTTGGGAGAATTTGAAATGTCCTTTGGCATACCGAAAACCCAGGGAGGTCTTGTCATAACAAATGTATTAGCATTGATCAGCCCTCATTAAAAATATTTATCTGACCATAAAATACTCTTTATACATATCAAACACTTATTTGCATTTTTTAGCTGAGTAGTAATTATACATGTGGAATACACACGTAAAGACACTAAAGGCTAGTATTTGATATTGTTTCCATTAAAATAAAATTTTAGATAACTTTTTACTTAAGGATATTATATAAAAATATCACAGGTGATACGTATTGAGGGACAAATTCTTTATTAATTTCCCTGTAGTTGACTTAATTATAGTTCTTGAATCACTATCATTAATGTAGGTTGTGTGTGATATTTTTCTTGGCTCTGGATTGAAAACTATTGAGACAACTTTGTGGTTATTGGAAACCTACTGGGTAAATGAAACATCTTACAGCGCAAACACAAACGTGACACTTTAAAGACAAGTTCTCCTGTTAAGTAACATAGGAAGGAGGGATTCTTGGCATCAGTGAAGGATTCGCAAAGTTTCCCTCCCCTGTTCAGCAGGGAGTCAGGTACTTTCCTTAGACAGGAGTTTTATTAACACGGGGTCCTGATCACATCTGCTAGAGCTGCTGGTGTTCAGAAATGTCACTGTTCAATTCTGGCCAAAAGTCATGGCATCATTTGGACTTTGGTGCAACTACAAATTCTGAAGAATACCACCCAGTTCTGTTGTATCACTCTACTGAAGTTTTTTGGGGGGAAAGTTTCTGCTGGGTATGTGTCACAGCAACTTCTTTTTAATTCTAAAACATCCAACCCAAAGGATTTCTCTTAAGGGGTTGTGGACTCACATTTACCTATTTAAACACTTTTCTTTGTAGGGTGTGGAAATGTAAAATTATGGGTGTGTTCTCTTAGAGACGTGGAATCCCGTTGGCCATAAGTAAGAAAAGGAGAGTTGCTTCTAGCACATGCATCTGAGTGCACCTTATAGAA
>PVIY010050536.1:0-16151 GCA_004026745.1 Myrmecophaga tridactyla
GGGCAAAAATGAGCGACCTCTGCTTTGACCAGGTTCACCTGAGCTGGGGGCCTATTTTTTAGTGGTCGGAATTTGTTAATTAATTCCACAATTGCTGTTTGGTTGGGCTCAGCCCCTGCTGCTGGTAAAGTCTCTTTCCTTTCCCCTCTGGGAAGCGGCCTGTTGGGGGAGGGGCGCCAGCCCCCACGGCTTGGGGAACTCACAGTTCTGGGGGGGCTCACAGCCAGTCCAGGTGGTCCAGATTGGGGTATGCTGTGTGTCCGGTCACTGATGTGGCCCCAGGAGCTGTTCTGTATTGTTTCTGGCTATTTAGTAGTTGTTCTGGAGGACGAACTAAAATGCACACATTGTTAAGCCACCATCTTGGCCCGGAAGTCCATGTCTTCCCACCTTTTGTCTTGACTAGTCTGGCCAGAGATTTATCAACTTTATTGATCTTTGCAAAGAACCAGCTTTGGGTTTCATTGATTTTTTTTGGTACTGTTTTCAATTTCACTTATTTCTGCTCTAATTTTCTTTATTTCTTTTATTTCTGCTTGCTTTAGGTTTAAATTGCTCTTTCTTCTAGGTGGAAGCCTAGGTGATTGAATTTAGATCTTTCTTCTTTTCTAATATATACATTCAATGCTATAAGTTTCCTTTTAAACACAGCTTTTGCTGCATTCCACAAATTTTTATGAGACATATTTTCATTTTCATGTATTTCAGAATATTTAAAAAAAAATCTTGAG
Source organism: Myrmecophaga tridactyla (assembly GCA_004026745.1). Lineage (NCBI taxonomy): Eukaryota > Metazoa > Chordata > Mammalia > Pilosa > Myrmecophagidae > Myrmecophaga > Myrmecophaga tridactyla. The sequence continues at coordinate 732 of PVIY010050536.1, forward strand.
ATATCTCCTTTGACACATGTTGTTTAGAAGTGTGTTGTTTAATTTCCAACTATTTGGGAGATTTTCCACCTATGTTTCTGATATGGATTTCAAGTTTAATGCCATTGTAGTCTGAGAACATGGAATTTTGTTAAGGTTTGTTTTATCGTCCAGAAAGTAGTCTATCTTGGTCAATGTTCCATGTAATCTTGAGAAGAATATGTATTCAGCTATTATTGGATGAATCATTCTTTAAATGTCAGTTAGATCCTGTTGATTGATAGTGCTGTTCAAGTCATGTATAGCCTTGCTGATTTTCTGCTTGCTTGATGTATTAGTTATTGAAAAATGGTTGTTGAAGTCTCTAACTCTAAAAGTGGATTTGTCTCTTTCTCCTTTCAGTTTTATCAGTTTGGGCCTCAAATATTTTGGTGCTCTGTTGTTAGGTGCATATATGTTAAGGATTGTTATATCTTCTTGGAGAATTGACCCCTTTGTCTTTTTTTAAAAAGTTTTATTAGTAAAACCAGTCAACATACAATATGAACATTCTTTTTTTTCATCACATAGTTATATATTCATCATCATGATCATTTCTTAGAACATTTGCATCATCAATTCAGAAAAAGACATAAAAAGAAAACAGAAAAAAAATTCATACGCACCATACCCCTTACCCTTCCCTTTCATTGATCCTAGCATTTCAATTTACTAAACTTATTTTAAATAAATATTTGTTCCACCTATTATTTATTTATTTATTTAAAAAAAATTTTTTTTTGCATATGGGCAGGAGGCACCAGGGATCGAACTCCAGACCTCCAGCACGGCAGATCGGAGCTCTGCCTGCTGAGCCACGGCAGCCGCCCTATTTATTATTTTTAATCCATATGTTTTACTCATCTGTCATAAGGTAGATAAAAGAAGCATCAGACACAAGGTTTTCACAATTACACCATCACATTGCGAAAGTTATATCATTATACAATCATCTTCAAGAAACATGGCTACTGGAACACAACTCTACATTTTCAGGCGATTCCTTCCAGCCTCTCTGTTATGCCTTAACTAAAAAAGTGATATCTATTTAATGTGTAAGAATAACCTCCAGGATAGCCTCTCGACTCTGTTTGGAATCTTTCAGCCATTGAAACTTTATTTTGTCTCATTTCTCTCTTCCGCCTTTTGGTTGAGAAGGTTTTCTCAATCCCCTGCTGCTGAGTCCCAGCTGATTCTGTCCCAGGTTTCCAGGAAGGTCCACACCCCTGGGAATCATGTCCCACATAGAGAGGGGGAGGGCAGTGAGGTTGCTTGTTGTGTTGGCTGTGTGAGAGAGGCCACATCTGAGGAACAAAAGAGGTTCTCTTGGGGGTGACTCTTAGGCCTAATTTTAAGTAGGCTTAGCCTATCCTTTGCGGGGTTAAGTTTCATATGAACACACCCCAGTATTGGGGGGCTCTGCCTATTGCTTTGGTTGTCTTGACTGCTTGTGAGAATATCAAGAATTCCCCACTTGGGGAAGTTGAATTTTTCCCCTTCCTCACCATTCCCCCATGGGGATTTTGCAAATACTTTTTTATTCACTGTTCAAATCCTTCTGGGATTTATCAAGGCATCACTCTGAACAAACCTACAAATCTCATGCCCTACTTAAGGTTCCATATACTTATGGTGTTCAATTAAGCTGTCCACATAAGTTATATTAGGAAATGTACTAGTCAAATTATAAATTTTGTACCAAATAAATATTTTTGCTTTAGTCTCACACATAAGTTAAAGTTTTAAAATATTAATTACCATCTATTTTCAGCACCCTGCATTGTTGGCATTCCTTTGTTCTTCCTCATGCAAAACATTTTTAAATTTGTACATTTAGTCACTATGGTTATACACTCTAGGCCCCTTTGTCATTTTAAAATGCCCCCTTTACCCCTAATAAATCTTCTAGTCCCATAAACTGCTGTGTTTGAAATTAATAGAGCTAGTTCATCTTTTCATTAGTGTTCCATGGTATGTTTTTCTACATCCCTTTACTATTTTCATCAACTTAATTTTTTATCATGATGAAATGTACATATTAAAATTAACCATTAGTGACATTTAGAATATTCAAACTGGTGTGCATCCATCATGACTATATGTTTCCAGAATATTTTCATCAATCCAAAAGCAAACCCCATAAGCAATCCTCCCTCCCCCAAGCCACTGGCAGTCACTAATCTGCTTTGTGTATCTATGCATTTACCTATTCTGAATATTTTATAATAAGGGAATCATATAATATGTGGCTTTTAAAAAATATATGGCTTTTTGTGTCTAGTTTCTTTCTTTTAGCATAATGGTTTCATGGTTCACCCATGTTGTAACATGTATCAATACTTAATTCCTTAACATTTTTATTAATAATTTTTGCTAGAGGAGTTGTAGTTTTACAGAAATACAGTGCATAAAATAAATAAAATACAGACAGCCCATAAACCACTCTATTATTAACACCGTGTGTTAATGAAGTACATTTGTTATAAATCATGAAAGAAAATTTTTGTAATTTTACCATTAACTACAGTTCATCATTTACAGTAGTGTTCATTGAGTTACAGCGTCATATATTTTCTCTTATAATTTTTATCCTAGTAACATATATGGCCTAAAATTGTCCCTTTTGACCACATTCACATACATAATTTAGTGTTGTTAATTTTAGTCACAATGTAGTGCTATCATCATCACCATCCATTACCAAAACTTTACAATGAACCCCAATAGAAATTCTGTACAGTTTAAACAGTAACTCCCCATCCTCTCCCAAACCCCACCCCTGGTAACCTCTATTTTAGATTCTGACTCTACGAGTTTACCTATTATAATTATTTCATATCAGTGAGATCATACAATATTTGTCCTTTTGTGTCTGGCTTATTTCCCTCAACCTGATGTCTTCAAGGCTCATCCATGTTGTTGCATGAATCAAAACTTCATTCCTTTTCAATGCTGAATAATATTACATCGTATGTATATACAACATTTTATTTACTATTCATCAGTTGATGGACACTGGGTTGCTTTCATCTTTTGGCAATCGTGAATAATACTGCTATGAACACTGATGGGCAAATATCTGTTCAAGTACCTGCTTTAAGTCTTTTTGGGTATATACCCAGCAGAGGGATTGCAGAGTCACATGGTAATCCCACACTTGGCTTTCTGAGGAACTGCCTAACTGTCTTCCGTAGCAGCTGCACCATTGTACATTGCCACCAGCAATGAAAGAGTGTTCTTATTTCTCCACATCCTCTTCAACATTTGTAACTGTCTGTTTTTTTTTATCATAGCCATTCTATTGGGTGTGAAATAATCTCATTATGGCTTGATTCACATTTCCCTAAGTGCTGATGATGTTAAGCATCTTTTCATGTATTTCGTAGCCATTTGTACATCCTCCTTAGAGACATGTCTCTTCAAGAATTTTGCCCATTTTTAAATTGGGTTCTCTTTTTATTGATGAGTTGTAGGACTATTTATATACTCTGGTTACCAAATCCTTGTTGGATATGTGGTTCTCAACATTTTCTTCCATTGAGTAGTTTATCGTTTCACTTTCATGACAACGTCATTTGACATGAAAATATTTTAAATTTTGATGTGATCCCATTTACCTATTTTTTCTTTTGTTGTGCTTTGGGTGTAAAATCTAAGAAACCATTGCCTACCACAAGCTCCTGAAGATGCTTTCTGTATTTTTTTTCAGGAGTTTTATAGTACTGGTTCTTATATTTAGGTCTTTAATCAATTATGATTTATATATTTTTCCTTTATTAGAGAAGTTGTGGATTTAAAGAGCAATCATGCATAAAATGATGGATTAGGGGGTGCAAGGGTAATTCAGTGGTAGAATTTGTGCCTGCCATGCGGGAGACCCAGATTCAATTCCCAGCCCATGTACTTCCCCCCAAAAAAAGCAAACAAAAATTCAACAAATGGTGCCGCAATAACAGGATACTCACATGGAAAAAGAATGAAATGTGGCCCCCACCATACAGCATACAAAAAAAAAAAAAACACTGGATTACCATATACCACCCTAATATTAACAACTTGCATTGGTGTGGAACATTTATTGAAATTGATGATAGCACTTTTTCTTTATTTTCAAAAATTTTTTTTGCATCTTTTTCTTTCTATTGAAAAGCTTTTCATTTTCAAGGTGAAAGAATGCACAGTATTTTTATCCTTATGCTAGGGTAACACAAACTTAGAAAGCCCAAGGCAAAGTTTGCTTTTGCTATGAGTGTATTTGTATTTTTTTGCATATTCATCATCATGATCATTTCTTAGAACATTTGCATCAATTCAGAAAAAGAACTAAAAAGAAAACAGAAAAAAATCATACACACCATACCCCTTACCACTCCCTTTCATTCATCACTAGCATTTCAATGTACTAAATTTATTTTAACATTTGTTCCCCCTATCATTTATTTATTTTTAATCCATATTTTTTTACTCATCTGTCCATACTGTAGATAAAAGGAGCATCAGACACAAGGTTTTCACAATCACACAGTCACATTGTGAAAGCTATATCATTATTCAATCATCCTCAAGAAACATGGCTACTGGAACACAGCTCTATATTTTCAGGCACTTCCCTCCAGCCTCTCCATTACATCTTGAATAACAAGGTGATATCTATTTAAAAAAATATATATTTTTTACTTACAAAAGTTATAGGTTTACAGAAAATTCATGTAAAAATACAATGTTTCCATATACCCCTCATTATTGACCCTTTACATAAGTGTGGTGCATTTTTTACTGTTGATGAAAGAATATTAATATCGTACTATTAACTATAGTCCATAGTTTACCTTAGGTATATGTTTCCCATATGCCACCTTCTTATTAACAGGTTGTATTAGTGACATGCATTTGCTATAATTCATGAAAGAACATTCTTAAAATTGTATTATTAACCCCAGTCCAACATCCATAACATGGTTCACTGTGTTATTAAGTCCCATGTTTTACCTTCTAACTTTCATTCTAGTAACACACATGACCTCAAATATCCCCTTTCAAGTACATTGATATACGTAGTTCAGCACTGTTAATTACACTCACAATAACATGCTATATTCACCAACATCCATTGACAATCCTTTACAATCAACCTAAATGGAAATTCTGTACAAATTAAACACCCACTTCCCATCCTCTACCCCAATCTGTACCCTGGTAACCTGTATTCTAGATTCTAAGTCTATGAGTTTGCTTATTATAATTAGTTCATATCAGTGATATGAATTAATTAATATTTGTGCTTTTGTGGCTGGCTTATTTCACTCAGCACAATGTTTTGAAGGTTTACCCATGTTTCCATATAGATCAGGATTTCATTCCTTCTTATAGCTTTATGTATATACCACATTTTGTTTATCCATGAATCCATTGATGAACACTTGAGTTGCTTCAATCTTAGGACAATTATAAATAATGCTGCTATGAAAATTGGGTCTGCAAATATCTGTTTGAATCCCTGCTCTCAATTCCTCTGGGTATGTACATAGTAGCAGAATTGCCAGGTCTTATGGTAATTCTATATTTAGTTTTCTGAGGAACTGCCAAACGGTCTTCTGCAGGAACTGCACCATTCTACATTCCCACCAGCAATGAATGAGTGTTCCTATTTATCCACATCGTCTCCGACACTTGTAATTTTCTGTTTTTTAAATTATAGCCATTCTAGAGGATGTGAAACTATATATAATTGTGGTTTTGATTTTCCTTTCACTATCAGATAGTGATTTTGAGAATATTTTCATGTGCTTTTTAGCCATTTTTATATCCTCTTTGGAGCTGTGTCTATTCAAATCTTTTGCCCATTTCTTAATTGGGCTGTCTTTTTATTGTATTTTAAAGTCAATTTTGTCTGATATTAGTATAGCTACCCCAGCTCTTTTTTCTTAGAGTTTTCATGGAATATCATTTTCGAACCTTTGAATTTCAATCTTTTTGTGTCCTTGGGTCTGGGTAAGTTTCTTTGTAGACAGCATATAAATCATATTTTTAATCCATTCTGCCAATGGGTGTCTTTTGATTGGTGACTTCAATCCCTTTATATTCAGTGTTATTACTGTAAAGGCAGTACTTTCTGCAACAATTTTATCCCTTGGATTTTATATGTCATATCTTATTTTTGTCTCGCTTTTTACCCTTTTAGTTATCCCTATTGATAATCTTCATTTCTACACTCTCTTCCAGGCCTGTATCTCTTGTCTTTTATCTTCAGTCTCCAGAACTCCCTTTAGTATTTCTTGTAGGGAAGATCTCTTGTTGATGAACTCTGTCAGTTTCTGTTTATCTGTGAGTATTTTAAACTCACCCTCATTTTTTTCCCAAATTGTCACTGTTTTTTCGAAGCTGGTTTTCAAGCCTTCCAGGGTGCATTTATTGTAAGTGCTTTTTATTTTTAGGTGCATGGTTGGGCAATTGAACCCAGGTCTCCTGCATGGAAGGTGAGCAGTCTACCAGTGAACCACCCATGCAACCCTGTAAGTACTTTTGAATGCAGAACAGATTACTCCTGGTATACAGGTGGTGTTTTACTGGTGTTACATGAATGTTTAAAACTGCATGTTTTTGTCTTGCAGAGTTGCTTAGTTCAATTTCACCCTCATTTTTGAAGGACTGTTTTGCCAGATAAAGCATTATTGACTGCAGTTTTTCACTTTCAATACCTTAAATATATCATACCTCTTCCTTCTTTTTTTTTTTTTTTGCATGGGCAGGCACTGGGAATTGAACCGGATCTCCAGCATGGCAGGCAAGAACTCTGCCTGCTGAGCCACCTTGGCCTGCCCAACCACTGCCTTCTTGACTCCATGATTTCACATGAGAAATCAGCACCAAGCCTTATCAAGCATCCCTTGTTTATTATGAGTATTTCTCTTGCTGCTTTCAGAATTTTCTCTTCAGTTTTGGCATTTGACATTCTAATTAGCATGTGTCTTGGTGTAGGCCTATTATTATTATTTTTTTTCTATTTGGAGTATGTTGTGCTTCTTGGATATATATATTCAAGTCTTTCAGAAGAGTTGGGAAATTTTCAGCCATTATTTTCTTTAATATTCTTTCTGCCCTTTTTCATTTCTCTTCACCTTCTGGAACACTCATCATATGTATGCTGGTATACTTCATTTACTTAATTCCCTGAGACCCTGCTCACTTTGTTTCACTCTTTTCTCTTTTTATTCTTCTGTCTTTAAAATTTTGGATATCCTGTCTTCTAATTCACTTATCCTGTCTTTTGCCTTTTCTAATCTACTGTTGTATGCCTTTACTGCATTTTCAATCTCATCTATTATGACTTTCATACCTATAAATTCTGTTATTTTTCATTGCATGCTTTCAAATTCTTGTTTATGCTCACCCAGTATCGTCTTAATATCCTTTATTTCTTTGACCGTATTTTCCTTCATCTACTTGAATTGATTTAGGAGATTTGTTTGAACATCTTCGATTAGTTGTTCTAAATTCTGCATCTCTTCTGACTTTTAAAATTCTCCCACTGGCTGGGCCATGTCTTCCTGTTTCTTAATATGGTTTGTAATTGTTTTCTAATGTTTAGACATCTGATTATCTTGATGTGTTTATTCTAATGCTCAGTTTCTCTCTCTTGCCTAGGGTTTTATTGTTGACTGGCTTTGTGTTAAGGCTCTTCTTTGACACTTGCTTCAACATATTCTTGATTTTTAGAATTGCCAGTGTTTGATCTAAATAGGGCCAGCAACGCATAAAGGGGCTCAGAGCAGCTGCAAAGGGCCCTGGGGAGGGGGTGGAAAAGATGTCAGAAAGCCTTTTTTTTTTCTTGCCTTCCCTATGCAGCATTTTCCTAGCGTGTCCAGCAGATGGCACTCCTCAACAGACCGTTTCCTGAAGCCCAAAGGAGGGAGCATATATTTTTTCATCTTCCACCAGCCAGTATTGAAATAATGGTTGTGGGGTTCCCTGTTCTGGGCAGGCTAGAACCACAAATCAGAACCAGAGCCCAGTAATCCAAACTCAGTGATCAGATTCATGCATCTGCCTCTTGACCTTGCATCCCCCACTTTCTGTGGAGGAATACACTTAATGTCCCTCTCTATATGTGGCAGCCAGCCACCAACTGTATCTAAAGCAAGCCTTGAGTGTATGGGATGGGCACTATCATCTGCCATGTGAGTGATTCGCTGACAGTTTTCTTTGCCATAGCTTCTCAGTCTCCCTGTCCTGCTCTTTCCTAGATGCTGTTCAGAGCTCCCCTGATCTTGGAGCCCCAGAACCATTGATTCAGATGGTTTCTTCCTGTCCACTAGCTGTTTTTTTTAGGAAGAGTGTATCTTCCCTGGAAGCCTCCCCTGTCTTTTAGAGTTTTGAGGAAGATGGCTTTGCCAGTTTTTGCTAGTTGTTTAATGATTCTGAGTGAATGACACCCTGGCATGTCTTACACTGTCATCTTGGTCGACTGGAACAATACCTCTCTTGGCCATTATTCCTTCAGATATTTATTCTGCTTTATTATCTCTTTCTTCTGCTTTCTTATTATGCATGTAATACACGTTTTGAAATTGTCCCAATTTCTTTTCTCCCTATTCTTCTTTTTCCATTTGCATTTCATCTTAGAAAGTTTCTCTTGACTTATCTTAAAGCTCAATGATTCCTTCCACATCCATGCCCTGTCTACTGATGAGCCTATCAAACGCATTGTTCATTTGTGTGGCTTTGTTTTTGATTGCTAGCATTTCTTTTGATGCTTTCTCAGGGTTTCTATTTCTCTGCTTACATTGTCCATCTGTTCCTCTTATTTTTTCCTTTTGTGATATCATTTATTCTTTGAAAATATGTATTTGGTACATATCAAAAGGGTGCAAATAGGAAATACACAAAAGAACAAGCCATTTTTCTACTTCTTCTACCACCTAGTTCTTCTCCCCAGAGACACCGTTACCAGCTCCTGTCTGCCCTTCCAGAGATCATCTGTTCATTTATTTACAAATATAAACAGCATAATCTTTTCTCCCCCATGCACTTAATTTAAAAAAAAGTTGCATAGCTTTTCATTTTACTATGCATGATGGCATGCTTTTAACAAGAGTACTATACTTTGTTTAACCATTCTTTAAAAAAATTTTTTTTATTGTCAAATCTTCACACACATACAGTCCGTACATGGTCTACAATCAGTGGCTCACAATATCATCACATAGTTGTGTATTTATCACCATGATCATTTTTTAGAATATTTGCATCACTTCAGAAAAAGAAATAAAAAGAAACAAGAAAAATTCATATATCACATATCCCTTACCCCTCCCTTTCATTGACCACCAGTATTTTAATTTCAGTCTACCCAATTAATTTTACTCCTGTCTCATCTATTATTTATGTATTTATGTCCATATTTATTTTTACTCATATTTTCATACCCTGAATAAAAGGAACATCAGACACAAGGCTTTCACAATCACACAGTCACATTGTAACAGCAATATCTTTATACAATCATCTTTAAGAATCAAGGCTACTGGAACACAGCTCAACAGTTTCAAGTACTTCTTTCCAGCCACTCCAATACCCCATAAACCTAAAAAGGATATCTATATAATGCATAAGAATAACTCCAGGATAACTTCTCAATTCTGTTTGAAATTTCTCAGCCACTGGAATTTTATTTTGTCTCATTTCTCTCTTCCCCCTTTTGGTGAAGAAGGCTTTTTCAATCCCTTGATTCTGGGTCCTGGCTCATCCCAGGGGTTCTGTCCCACATTGCCAGGGAGATTTACACTTCATGGTGTCATGTCCCATGTAGGGGGGAGGGCAGTGGTTCACCTGTGAAGTTGGCTTAGAGAGAGAGGCCACATCTGAGCAACGTAAGAGATTTTCTGGGATGTGACTCTTAGCCCTAAGTTTAAGTAGGCTTAACATATCCTTTGCAGGAATAGGTTTCATGAGGGCAAACCCCAAGATCAAGGGCTCAGCCTATTGATCTGGTTGTGCCCCCTGCTTGTGAGAATATCAGAAATTCTTCAAATGAAGAAGTTGAGTATTTCCTGCTTTCTCCCCAGTTCCCCAAGGGGACTTTGCAAATACTTCTTTGTTCACTGTCCAAATTACTCTGGGATATATTGGAGCATCACACTAACCTGGACAATCTAACAAAATCTCCTGCCCTATTCAAGATTCTGTGTACCTATGGTCTTCAACTAAACTGACCATACAAGTTAAATTAGGTAATGCACTGCCCAAAATATAAATTTTGCACCAAATAAACATCCTTCCTTTTGGTCTCATGCAGAAGTTGAAGCTCTAAAATATGGGCAATATCATCCTTTATCCTGTATTCTGTTCTACCCTAGTCCTATCTAGATCATCTTCCTTCATATCTCTGGTTGAATTCTGATCCCTTTTCCAACTTTTTAAATAGTTCTTGTATGGGATACTGTGGACTTTCATAGCTTCAGAACTCTAACCCTGAGTCTCAGGTGTCACATAAATACCCAAAGTTTCTGGGAAACCAGTGAGATACAAACAGCTCAGTATCTCTACCCATCTATTTTTGCATGCTGTCTTCTTTGACCATTAGAGCCCTTAGCATATTAATTCTATGGTTATTTAAAATTCCCTGGCTGATGATGTCAGCATATGTATCGTATCTAAATTTGATTTTAATGCTTTCTTTGTCTCTTTAGAATGTTTCGTTTCTTGTCTCTTAGCATTTCTTGCAATTATTAGTTGGAAGGTGGACATAATAAAGTAAATAAGCCATTAGTGTGGTCCCTTATGTTGCTGTGGCTAGGAGTAGGGCTGTGTTTGTTGTTCATCATAGGTATAAGTGCCAATGACTTTTTTTAGTGTCCTTGCTTTTTTCTTCCACGTTGGCTTTGTGCTTTCCTAAGAACTACTCTGTAGATAGAGTCTTAATCTTGTGGCCTTTTCAGCTGTTATCTAGCTATACTGAAACCTTGCTGGTGTAGTAACAAGGTGTATGTGTGGGGAGAGTGTTTTATAATCTTATGATTAAATCTCAGTCTTTCCGTGATCCCAAATGACATTCTTCCAGGTGGATTAAGGCTCTGGTGAGTTATTTATTTCCCCAAGAAGATTACATCTGTGTTATATAGAATGCTCTGGGCATATTCCACATTTGTCACTTTCCCCCTTCACCTGCCAGACCTAAGAGATGATCTTTCTTTGCCCTTTACCATGAGAAATTTGTGAGGATTGGACATAAAACACATGAAATTGTGAAAATCCTCCTGTTTCAGTTTGCTAAAGTTGCCAGAATGCAACATATCAGAAATGGCTTTGCTTTTACAATGGGGATTTATTAGCTTACAAATGTACAGTTCTAAGGCAATGAAAATGTCCAAATTGAGGCATCAACAGGATAATACCTTCTCTGAAGAAAGGCTGCTGGCATCTGTGACACCTCTACCACATGGAAGGTGCATGGCTGGTGTCTGCTCATTCTTCTTTCCCGGGATTCGTTGCTTTTAGCTTCTGGCTTCAATGGCTCCCTCTCTTAGCTTCTATGAGTGGGTCCTTGTCTCCCAGCTTTCTGGGGCTTCTCTGAGTTCTCTGGGCTTTTTCTGTCCTTATCCTCTCATAAAGGACTCTAGTAAAAGGATTAAGACCCACCTTGAATGGGGTGGGTCGCATCTCAAATTGAAATAGCCTAACCAAAAGGTCCCACCCACAACAGGTCTGCACCTACAGGAATGGATCAAAAGAACATGGCCTTTTCTGGGTACATAACAGCCTCATATCACCGCACTCCCTAACAAAACTTCTCACTTTCAATCTGATATATACTCAGTATCCAGGAATATACTGACTGCATCCCATTAGGGGCACATGATGTCAGGTTATCCCACTATTGGTGATGATAAATTTGATTTCCCTATTGGTGTTTTAATTGGGAAATATTTCTAGTGTTTAACAATTAAGCACAATGTTGACTTCTGGTCTGAGATGTACATATTTTTAAAATGCCACTGAGGTAACCATGTACTTCTATTTTGTTAAGTGGTGATAATTTTAAAAATTCAGGAATGGATCTTGAATTTTGTCAAATACATTTTGGTATTTATTGAGATAATTACATGTTTTTTTCTTTGAATTGTTTAAATTGTACATTATATAAATAGCTTTTCAAATGTAGACCCATCTTTGATTTAGTCAGATGAACCAAGTATTCATTATAAATATCAGGTTCTTAGGATTTTTTGTTTTTAAGATTTCCTTTAATGTTAACCTTGATTTCATAATAATTTCCTTATTGACATATTTGCTACTAAGAGTAGAATCCTGCTAAAGGGTGGGCTCATTTCTTCCATGATTTTTCAGGGTACTGACCCTTTTCCTGCCATAATACACAAGCCTTCCTTTTTATAATTAAATGTTATAATGTAATAGTTTGTCTATACAAACATGTTGAAATATATATGTGTAGTGAAACTTAATAAAAGTGACATGCTTAAAGTAAAATCAAGCATAACAATGAGATTATTACCAATAATATTGCATCAAACTCGTCTGTTATAGTTATGCACTGGTGTTCTCTTTAAGAAAATTTCCAGTACTTTGAAATCTTAAAGATAATCTCCTATAGTTTCTTCTGAAGTCTTAATTTTAATTTTAAATCTTTCAGATTTAAGCACAAGTAATCCAAAATAGTTTTTTGTGTGTGTGATATATGGTGTAAAGAAAGAACCCAATTGCATTATTTCCCACATAAATTGCCAATTCTCCCAGCACCATATATTGCACAGTCCATTCTTTCCCTAGGGATTCTCAATAGCTCTTCTGAAATATGCCAAATTTCCATATATGGGACTATTTCTGGGCTCTGCTATTCTATTTCATCATTCAATTCATGAAGCCCTGCATCTATATCACACTGTCTTGATTATTATAGCTTAATAGTAAGTATTAATATAGGGAGGCAGGTCACTCTAATTTTTCTTTATGTTTGCTTTGGCTATTATTGAGCAGTTTTTTTTCCATATACATTTTAGAATCAGGTTACCAAGTTCCACAAAAATCTATTGGGATTTTTCTATAGTTGTGTTAAATGTATAGAATAATTTTGGGGGGGTGGTGGTGGAATGGACATCTATGGCATGGCCATCTCTTTAAGTCTTCTCTGATGCCTTTCAATGAAAGTTTTAAAATTGTCTGCATACAGTTTTTATTAAGTTTTTATTTTGAAATACTATCAACCTTACAGGCCGGTTATAAAAATAATAAAACCCCATACAGAGAAATACAACATGCCCCTACCCCCAAGATACTCAGCTCCAACTATTTTAACATTTTACCCCATTTGTTGTGTCATTCTATGTGTCTATCATCTATTTTTCAATAAGTTTTATTAACGCTTGACTGTAGGTTTTATACATCATACTTTTTGAAGGAACAAAGATAGTCACCTATGTAACCACCTTAAGTGCAGTTATCAAGTTCAAAAACTTTAATATTGATATAAAAGTTACAGTCTGCATTTTTCATCTGTCCAAATAACGTCTCTTTGAGCATTTACTTCTCCTTTTCTAGTTCTCACCCAGCATAATATATTGCCTTGAATTGTCATTGTATTTCTTTTTGGTCATTGTCTTTTTAATTGCTCTTTTTAAAAAAAAATGTGTCAATATATTTACAACATAAACTTTCCCATCTGAACACCTCCCAAGCATACAATTCAATAATATTCATCACATTTACAATATTGTGGTACTGTCACCACCTTTCCCCAGCAGAAACCCTATGTCCATTATGTGTTCTCTCCATTCCCCATAACCACTCATCCTGCCCCCAGCAACCTACTTTAATTTCTTCTCTATGAGCTTGTATATTCTCCAGTATTTTCTTGTCATTACTATGAGGATGTATTAAAATCCAAGATTCTGTAACAATCTCAATTGCTTTAATACCAGTTTAACTACATGAATATAGACAAACTATGTCCCTATACTTCTTTGACCCCCACCTTTATGTAGTTCTTGCCACAAATTACATGTTTAAACATTATGAGTCCAAAATCACTGATTTATCATTCATTATGTTTTATTCATTTGAGGTTAGATCCTCTAGGAAGTAAAAAATGGAGCTACAAGCTAAAAATACAGTAGAATATTAGCTTTTTTAAAAAAATTTTTATTGTGAAATATAACTTACATACAAAAAAGCAATAGATTTCAAAGTACATTGTAACAAGTAGTTATAGAACAGATTTCAGAGTTTGGTATGGGTTACAGTTCCACAACTTTAGGTTTTTCCTTCTGGCTGCTCCAAGACACTGGAGACTAAAAGAAAATCATAAAATAATTCAGCAGTCACACTCATTTGTTAAATCCTATCTTCTCTGTTATAACTCCTCCTTCTCCTTTGGTCCTTCACCCTATCTTTAGGGATATTTGGGCATGGCCCATTCTAACATTTTTGTGTTGGAAAGGGGTATTGATAAAATGGGATTGGGGGATGGAACTAGTTGATATTTTTGGAGTGGCTGGCCTCTCTGGGTTTCAGGACTTAACTGGCCTAGGAACCCATCTGGAGATTGTAGGTTTCTGGAAAGTAATCTTAGTATGTGAAACTTTTGTAAAATCTCAGATAGAGCCCTAGATGTTCTTTAGGAGTAACAGGAATGGTTTTGGTTGGGATTTGGCAAACCATGGTATTTAGCAATATCTACCTGCAGCTTGCATAGCAGTAGCCTTCAGAATAGCTTCTCCATTCTTTTTTTAAATATTTTTTATTATGAAAAATAACATATATACACAAAAGCAACAAATTTCCAAGTACATTTTAACAAATAGTTATACAACACAATTTTTAAAGTTTGATATGGGTTGCAGTTCCATGATTTTTCCTTTTTTCTTCTCCAAGAAACTGGAGACCAAAAGAAATATCAATATATTAATTCAGCAATCACATTCATTTGTTAAATCCTATCTTCTCTATTATACTCTTCCTTCTCTTTTTTCTTTTTTGTGAAAAATAGCATATAAACTAAAAAGCAATAAATTTCAAAGTACATTGGAACAATTAGTTGTGGAACAGATTTCAGAGTTCGGTATGGGTTACAATTCCACAATTTTAGGTTTTTAATTCTAGCTGCTCTAAGGTACTGGAGACTAAAAGAAATTTCAATATACTGATTTAGCACTCATACTCATTTGTTAAACCTGATCTTCTCTGTGCTACCCATTCTAACTTTTTTATGTTTCATATCTCTATTCTCTAAGTGTTGGCATCTGTATCAGCTCTGCTCTGAAGTTCTGTTAGCTCTGTTATTTCTGACTGTCTCTCCGAAATGTTTCCTCTTTTAAAGGATTCCAGTAACCTAATCAAGACCCATCTGGAATGGATGGAGTCACATTTACCTCTCATCAAAGTTTAATA
>PVIY010050537.1:0-16154 GCA_004026745.1 Myrmecophaga tridactyla
CCAACCCCCCTCTCTTGCACCCCTCCTGAGCACTACCTTCCCCTCCCTGTTCCCTGCAGGCCATTGCCAGTGCATAAAGGCTGTGGAAACTAACCTCCATACCCAGGCTAACCCTGCTCCCTGCCCATAGTGTCATACAGCCTCACCCCACCCTCCCCCATGCTCTGCACATCAGTTTATAGCACTGCTAGACCCACGCATGAGCAATGGCCCCTAATCATGTCATTCAGCTCTAGAAACCACACTTTACAGCAGTTCTAGAACCATGCATATGCACAGCCCTCAGCCACACTTCCCAGTTCTGAGAAACTGCTGACCTTGCAGCCAGGTCACATCTACCACCAGTCTATGAAGGCATAAAACTGAGCTGCTCCCACAGTTCTACACATGTGCACAAAGGGCCTCATGCCTTAGACCAATGTGCACATCAGGGTTATGCCCCCCAGACCAGTGCACCCACACAGCTACATCTATCCTAGCTGCTGGGAACCCATGTTCACAAGCTCAGTGTAACATCCCCAACTTTCACCTATACCTGCTCTGAAACATATCCCTGCACTGAGTGTCCCACCTCATACCCTGATCCCTGCTGTACAACCATCCCACAAACACAAAGCCTTAGACTACTGAAAGAAATCAACTCCCAAAGTAAATCAATCAAGATATTTACATGCCACAAAGACAGCATAAGATCACCAAGTATATAACCATTCAGACAGATATAGCCCTGCCTAATGACCAAATTAAAACACCAGAGGAGATACAGACATTGGAACAACTAATCAAAGATGTTCATAAAATTCCACCTGATAAAATAAGTGGGATAGCAAATGACATAAAACAGATCAAGAAGACAGTAGAAGAGCATAAAGAGGAATTTGAAAGAATAAATAGAAAATAGCAGATATCACAGAGATTAAAGTCTCTGTTGACCAAATAAAAAGCATACTAGAGGCACACAATACCAGATATGAAGAGACAAGAAAAAAATAAGTGATATAGAGGACAGGATAACTGACTTCAAAGACTCAAAACAGCAAATGGCAAAAAAGATGGAAAAATTTGAATGGGCTCTCAGGGATATGATAGCCAAAACAAAACATGCAAATAGAAGAATCATTGGTGTCCCAGAAGGAGAAGAGAGGAGTAAAGGGCTAGGAAGAGCAGTTGAGGATATTGTGGGGAAAAACTTCCCAACCCACATAAAGGACATAAATATGCAAGTCAAAGAAGACTAATGAACTCCAAACAGAATAAATCCAAATAGACCTTCCCTAAGACACATACTAATCTGCCTGTCAAATGTTGAAGAGAAACAGAAAATCTTGAAAGTGGCAAGAAAAAAATAATCTAATACCTACAAGGGAAACCAAATAAGACCAAGTTCAAACAACTCAACTAGCACCCTGGAGGTGAGAAAGCAGTGGTATATTCAAGATCCTGACTCAGAAAGACTTCCTGCCAAGAATTCTGCACAAGATAATCCAATCAGTTTGGTTTGGTTTGATTGGTTTAAGACATTTAAGGGAGAAGAGAGATTTTTTTTTCTTTTCTTCTTCAGCCCATGAGCCTCTCCTGTGGAGTGTCTCAAGACCTTTCATCAGAATTGCCAGCTTCACAGCCTGGATTTGGGACTTTTGCATTCTCATGGTTGTGTAAAACATTTTTATATATCTCATGTTTACAGGTAGCTTCTGTTGGTTCTGTTTCTCTAGAGAATCCTGACTTAGACAGCCCCCAAAGTCTCAAGTGGTCTGTCCCCCTGCCTACCTCTCTAATGCTCTAGCCAAATTAGCCAAGCTTCTTATCATCTCAGGTTTTTGCATTTGCTGTTCCTTTAAACTAGACCTTCTCATGCCCACATTCCTCTTATCATTTAGGTCTCAACTAAAATGCCTCCATGTTCTTCATATATGAAGTAGGCTTCTTAATCCCACTCCCAATCCCATTTTGTCACTATCACATTACTCTGTTTTATTTCTATGATAGTGCTTATGGCTATCTGACTTTATCTAATTTGTTTAACTAATAATGTGTTTTTGCTCTGACTAAACTTATAAGCCCCATGAGAGGAGGAATTTTGGCTGTCTTGCTCAATGCAGTACCCTCAGCATTGAGAACAGTGCCTAGCACAGTGTAGTCTCTCAAGAAATAGTTCCTCAATGAATAAACGAATGATAATCTGGGTTAGAATTTATTCCCTCATATTGCTGGAATTTGATGTTTGGATCATGTCCTTCCCTAAAGGCAGCTAGTCATTCTTCTCTAGTCATTTCCCCAGTCTCCATCTGGACTAGTCTCAACTCTCATTAACTTTAGCATCTTCCCTACTCCCCATTGAGAATTCCAGACATGCATAATGGTTAAGGATAAGATTTTGATCACATAAATTTTTGATGGTTTTGGTAAACGGATGCATTTAACCCAAATAGCTAATACACTCATCAGAATAATGAATAAGGCAAGACTGGTGGAAATCCCTGTTTTCAATCAGACGTTCCAATGAGGGAGCTCTTTTACTGTGGCATTAAGTATATACACTATTTTTTCAGCCAAAAATGTTTTCCCCTTTCAACAAAGAATTGACTTCCAGGAAAGCCAGGACTGTAACTGAATAAAGACAAACAGTAAGATTATTATATTACTAGAACCTCAGGTTTCAAGTTATTGCCAACACTCCCTTCTTAGGAGAATTGCTAGCATTCATATTTGCCATCTTTGTACTTTCAGGAAGGGAACAAAACAAAACAGTTCTGTGTTTGGTTAGAGATCAACACTGCCATTTAAGGGCAATACATCTTGGATTCCCACCAGCTCACAAGCATGGTTTACATTCTGCTATCTCCACTTTAACAATCACCTACCTTTATGGCTGGAAAAGCACTAAATTATGGTTCTAGGCTTTATTGTTGTCCCAACATGCCCTTGAGGTTCTCTTAATTGTTTCAAACATTTTTCTCTCTGTTGCTCAGATTAGGTCATTTATCTTGATCTATCTTCAAAATTACTCATACTTTCCTTTCTTATCTTCCTTCTCCTATTGAGTCTATCTGGTGAGATTATTATTTCAGTTATAGATTTTTTTATTTTAAAACTTCTATTTAGTTCTTATTTATGCATTACATTTATTTACTGATATTTTTCTGTTTTATATTGATTCAAGAGTTTTCTTGATTGCTTGTTTGAGCATCTTAGTAATAGCTGCTTTAAAGGCTTTGTCAGATAATTCCAAAATCTGTCAACTCATCATTAGCATCTCTTAATTGTCTTTTCCCATATGAATTTGAGATATTTGTGGTTTTTCATAGGCTGAATAATTTTGGTTTGTGCCTCAAACATTTTGAAAAATTCATTATCAGATTCCTGGCCTTGTTTATACTTTGTTTAACAGACACTTTACCTAGTTAAGTTGAGTGAAAGGCAAAAAAAAAAAAAAAAAAAAGACAAAAAGAAACCCTAGAGGATTTTACTCACTACTCCTAGCTTTAGGAGTTCCCTTTTCTTCTCCTTGAACCAGAACCTATGGGCTTCTCCTGTTTCTTTTTCATTCTTTCTGCCGCCGAGTGCTTGCTCTGTGTTTCTGGTTGTCCTGAGTTCAGCTACCTGAGAGATACCATCTGCAAACAATGATAAACTCACTGTATGTTCCATGGAACTCTGAATTCAGGAGTTCTTTTCTGATGCTTTTGCTGGTATTTACATTTCAGAGACCTCAAATATGTGCACCATGCATTATGTTTAGATTTTATCATTGCATTCTGTGGGACAAAAATGGAGGTGTGGGTTTATTCCATATTACCTGCAACTGAATCCTTTTCTGCCTTTTTAAAAAACAAGTGTGAAACATTTAGTGCAATGGAGATATCTCATGATTAGAAGTCAGAATACCTGGTCTTTATTAAGATTTGGTGAAATGGTTAAAGTCGCACCTTGCTTTTATTTTCTCATCTGTAAAAGTAGATAATAAAAGTATCAATCTCAAAGGGGTGTTGGGAGATTTAATGAGATAAACAAGATAAACATAGGCTACAATGAGAGACATAGGGTACACAGAGATTGGGAGAGAAAGAGATAGAAGGATGAAAAAGAGACAAGCATAAAGAAATTGTAAGAAACATAGGAAAAGGCAGAAGCTATAGTTATCAAACATTTTTCTTCCATCTTCTGCTACACACACACATGCACAGAGTGAAATATAAATACATAAACACAGAGAACAAAAGAACAGAATGGAAATAAGAATGAATATCTCTGTCTTGCACTCTTTTGAGGTGAAACAGCTAAAACTTATTAATGAATTGCTTTGTAACATGGGCATTAAAAATGTTGTGCAATGTTTCCCTTTAGGTTAAGCAAATGTTTCTCATCCCCACTCTGTTCCTGGGTGTATTTCTTAGGTTTTGTTTTGTTTTGTCTTTGCATGCTGTATGGCAGTGGTCACATTTCATTCTTTTTCCATGTGAGTATCCCCTTATTGCAGCACCATTTGTTGAATTTTTGCTTTTTTTTTGCTAGTTTGTTTGTTTTTGGGAAGTGCATGGGCCAGGAATCAAACACAGGTCTCCTGTATGACAGGTGGGAATTCTACCCCTGAACTACCCTCACACCCTCCCTGCATGTATTTCAAATCTCATGAATCATCTTTGCAAGAATTTAGACTCCAAGAGTGCATGAACTTTTCATCTGTTTTGCTCACTTATGCATTCCAAGTACCTGGAATATTGCCTGCCACTTATTAGGTTCTCTATAAAATGTTTGTTGAATGCATGAATAATTCAAGTTCTCCTAATTAGAAAATTTTGTAATTGAAACATGGACTTTGATGAAGTTTAATTTCTTGATGGATATTGAGGAAATATTTTTCTATGAAAATGAATAATGTAAGTATATTTGTTTGGAAAGTGTTTGAACTACCATCAGAAAACAAGCTGAGCTTTAAAAGCACCTTTCAAAAATTACTATGCTAATTTCACTCACTCTTTAAAAAATCTATTCACTAAAGTAAATCTTTTATGAAGACCCTTATAATTTTTAATTTAATTTAATGGCCATAGAATTATGTCATAAAACAATATTTCCTTTAAATTATCTTTTATGTTTTCCTAAGTCAATCTTTTTATGTCTTCAGAGTCATCTCTCCAACTAATTAAGGTGAGAGTTGTGTTATTATCAGTTAAAAAAATATTGAGAGGATGTCATCAAGATAGTGATATAAGAATTCCCTGGAAATTTTTCCTATAGAGACAACTAAATAAAGGGGCTGATTCTACTCAAGTGGAAATCTGGAGAGTGATAGAAACTGGGAAAAGGCTTCAGTAACACAGAACTGAGGGAAAAAAGAACACTAAAAAAGAAGGTAGGAAATCTGAAACTCAGAACTGCCTTTCTGGACCCCTCTCTCACGCTTGGTCATGCAAGATTTAAGGGTCACACAATGGCATCACTCCAGCCCAGGGCACCTCCTGTGGTGGCTGTGGACCACAAAGCATCTACCCATGGCAGTGACTTAGAACCCCACAAACAATCAAGTATGGGGACCCAAGGCCACATAAACCACAGGTGAGGCCCCAACATCAGCGAATGGGCAAATGCAAAGTGGCCGCCAGGACATAAGACTGTTGGCAAATGGTGCACATGTCAACTCGGACTCTAATTACTGGGGCACCTAAATGAAAAAATGAACTCTGCTACCATTTAGCCACCTGAGGAAGACTATCCTAACATGGAAGTTACCAGAAACCTAAAAACCATGCAAGAAAAGGAGGGGAAGTAAAGTGCTATAAGTCAAGGTAGGCCCAAGACTAAAAACTGTAGTGAAAAAGTGGCCTTGTGCACAGGAGAGTAGTTGAGCAAATCAGAACCACTGGGGAGGAAAATTTGTATAAAAACAATGGGAACTGCCCTTTTTCCCTTCCCTGAGGAGAAACAGAAGAAACAAAATCCTTTCAACAGTCAAACATAATAGGATAATTGTCATGGTCAGGTTCATGTGTCAACTTGGTTAGGTGGTGGTACCCAGTCATCTGGTTGGGCAAGTACTGGCCTGTCTTTTGCTATAAGGATATTTCATGGACTTAAATCATGATTACACTGGCTGCATCCATAGCTGATTGCATTTGTAATGAGCTAAGGGAAGTGTCTTCTGCAATGAGTGATGCTTAATCTAATCACTGGAAGGCTTTTAAGGAGGATTCAAAAGACGCAGTCACTCTTCCTGTTTCAGCCAGTGAGTCTCTCCTGTGAAATTCATCCAGACCCTTCTTTGGATTTGCCAGCTTCACAGGCTGCCATATGAATTTTGGACTCTTCCATTCCCACATTTGTCCAGCTGCTTCTCTTGAGAGTTCATTGAGGAACTTCATCAGAGTTATCAGCTTGCAGGTTTCCCTACAGACCTTGGACCCTTACATTCCCATGGTTGCCCAGCCAGCCTCTCCTGAGAATTTGTTGAGGACCTTCATTGGGATTACCAGCTTGTGGCCTGCCCTATAGACCTTGGACTCTACATTCCCAGGTTATGTGAGACACTTTTTAAAATTTTATATCTAGAAGTATCTCCTTCTGTTTCTGTTTCTCTAGAGAACCCTAACTAATACAGTAATCTTAAAAGTTTCAGTGCAATAGGGAAAGGGGCAGGTTTGGAAAAAACTGAGAAAATTTGAACTCTCAAACATGGACTTCTCTAAAGGTCTAGTTTAAGTTTGGTCAAGCCTTGAAGATCATTAACACACAGAGAATCTGCAATAAAACCATAGGCAAGAGGGAAAAACTGACTTCCAGAGTTAGCATATCAATATAACCAAATATTCAGACATCAAGAAAAGATCACAAGTCATATAAAGAAACAGGAAGATATGGCTCATTTAAGCAAACAAATTAAAACTTCAAAGAAAACATAGACATTGGAAAAACTTATCAAAGAAATTCAAACAAATCTAAAGCAATAAGGAGATAAAGGAAAATATGGATAGAAATAAACTATATATGGATGTAGAGTTAGAGGACATTTAAAAGACATGTGTGAACAAAGAGAATAATTAGAAAGTTGAAAAAGGAACATAACAGAACTTATGGAGTGAAGAAGACAATAATGGAGATTAAAACTACAATAAAGACATACAATAGCAGATTTGAACAGGCAGAAGAAAGAATCACTGAACCAGAGGAAGGGATCATCAAATCATACTGTTGGAAGAACAGATAAAGAAAATAATTTTAAAATGTGAGGAGAGTCTAAGGGACTTGTGTGAAAACATGAAGTATATGATATACACATTATGGGAGTTCCAAAAGAGGAAGAGAAAGAAAGGGGGGTCAGAAAAATTATTTAAGGAAGTAATTGTTGAAAATTTTCCAATTCTTATGAAAGATATTAATATCCATGCCCAAGAAGGTGCAATATACTCCAAGACACCTACTAAAATGTAAAATGCCAAAGCTGAGAGAATTCTGAAAGCAACAAGAGAAAAGTGATTCGCCATTTACTGGGAATACTTAATAAGTGGGATTTGGGCCCAGGGCCAAGGCAGGCACCCCTTCCCTCCCACCTCAGGGGATTATGCCCAGCATGGCAGCAGCAACAGTTGAGTGGTAGGTGGGGAGTGACTAGATGGTGTAGTCACAGGAGATGATGTTTTTTCCAATTACAGTGCTGGGATCACAGTGAACACAGCCACCACAGAAGCACTGTGACATTACCTCTCCTATCAGCTTAGCAGCCCCCAAGGAGACTGACTGTGTAATTACATAGAAACTGATTGAGACTCTGAAGGCTTTTGGAGTTTTTGAAGAAGAAGAGGAACTGCAGTGCAGGATTTTAATTTTGGAAAATTAAATAACCTGATAAAAGAGTGGATTCGAGAAATGAGTGAAAAAAAGAATCTTCCACAATCTGTAATTGTAAATGTTGGAGGAAAAAATTTTATTTTCAGATCCTACAGATTAGAAGTACACACAAAAGGCACCAATATTGATGCACTGTGTGTTGTACCAAGACAAATTGATTGAAGTGATTTTTTTCACCTCATTCTATGATAAATTGAAATTAAAGGAAGAAGTTAAAGATTTAAGAGCCATTAAAAAGAGATTTGTACTAGCTATCAAACTATATTTTGTTGGCATAAAGATTGATATTTTGTCTGCAATATTAGCACTGCAAACTATTCCAGAAGGTTTGGACCTATGAGATGTCAGTCTGCTTAACTTCAAATGTCATCTCTTTTGGAAGGCCACCCTACAACACCCAGGTAGACTTGGTGCTTCCAATGTTCTTTGTGCATGATTTAATTATAGCAATTCTTATGATACTGAACTTTAATTGTTCATTTGCATGCCAGTTTCATTTGACCAGAAGATTCTAGCAGTGTCTGGCCAAGTTAGTCATCCCTCCCCTGGACTTTTGGACTGAGCATACACATACAATACATCACTTAGCACATTATTTGTTGTTTACATATCTCCCTATCACACTAGAATGTGAACTGTGTCCTCAGTGACCAGGTCAGCACCTGACACGTAGTAGATGCCCAATAAATCCCAATTGAAAACATAGAAGAATCCAATGAATGCAGCAAATGGGGCGAGATGAAGGTATAGAACTGGTGAAAGCACCATGCATTTTATAATCCACAAGAATTACCATTCCAAGTTCAATAGATTCATCTCCAAGAAGCCATCCATGGTTTAGGACAATGGCTCTCAAATCTGGCTACATGTTGCAATCACCTGGCTAAATGCCACAATCAACTTTTAAAGTTAATGATGCCCACACCAAAATGCTTGAAAAGACATTTCTCAAAAGAAGATACACAAATAGCCAATAAGTAAATGAAAATATGGTCAACATTATTAGTCATTAGGGAAATTCAAATAAAAAACAAAATGAAATAGCATTTCACACCCACCAGACAACTACTATGAAGAAGACAGAAAATAACAAGTGTTGAAGAGAATGTAGAGAACAGGAACAATTGTTCATTGTTGGTGGGAATGTAAAATGGTGCAGCCACTATGGGAAACAGTTCAGCAGTTCCTCATATGACCTGGCAATCCCAATTCTAGGTATATATGTAAAAGAATTGAAAGCAGAGTCTCAAACAAATATTTGTAGACCAACGTTCATAGTGGCCAAAAGATGGAAGCAAGAAAAGGATTCATCAGCAGATGAATGAATAAACAAAATATAGAATACACATATAGTGGAATATTATTCAGTCATAAAAGGAATGATGTCCTGATACATGCTACAACATGGATTAACTTTGATGATATCATATTGAGTGAAATAAGCAGATGCAAAAGGACAAATGTTGTATGATCTCACTTATAGAGAATTCATAGAGTCAGAAACTAGAATGCAGGTTACCAGGATCAGGGAGGGGATAGAGAAGGGGGAGCTAATGCTTAATTTGTACAATGTTTCTGTTTGGGTTGATGAAAAAGTTTTGGTAGTGATGATGGTGATGGTAGGAAAATATTGAGAATAAACATTGTATTATTTCAATATTTTTTAATTTATTGAGACTTGTTTTGCGACCGAAAATTTTATGCATCTTGGAGAATGATCCATGTACATGCAATAAGAATTCATGCTCAATTTTAGTTGGGTGTAGTGTTCCATATATGTCTGTTAGTTATAATTGATTACTGTACCATAAAGTTCTGTACTTCTTTATTGCTCTGATTAATGTTCTATCCACTATTGAGTAATGTGTTAATGTCTCCTACCTTTAATGAAGAATTTTCAATTTCTCCCTTCAAATATTTCAGTATTTGCTTCATACATTTGGGGATTCTACTTTTAGGTGTATATGTTTTATAGTACTTACATCTTCCTGTTGAATTGCCCCTTTTTTCAGTATATAATGACCATCTTTGTCTCTCATAACCGTTTTTGACTTAAAGTCTACTTTATCCAATATTAGTATAACCACCCCAGCTCTGATTTGGCTACTAATTGAGTAGTATATTTTTCCATCCTTTTACCTTCCACCTACTTGGGTCTTTGAATTTAAGGTTTGTCTCTTGCACACAACCTATAGTTGGGTCAGGCTTCTTATTCCATTCTTAAAATCTCTGCCTTTTGACTGGAGTGTTTAATCCATTTACATTTAAGTCACTACTGGTAGTATGGGAATTTCTTCTGCCATTTTGCTATATATCCTTTGTAAGTTTTATACATCATTTTCCCCCTTGCTTCTGATAATTCCTAATTTTATGTTTGTTAGTTTTTTGTGTGTTGTATCATATTGAGTCCCTTCTCACTTCTAACTGGATGTATTTTCCACCTGTTTTTCTTATGGCCACCATGAGTTTAGAATTTTACGTCCTAAATATATGGCAATCATATTTTGTTTGATACCAATTTAACTTCAATAGTACGTACATGTACTTTTCTTAAAATCTTTTGCACCCCCACCAATGTTTGTACTTGTTTCCACATATTTCATTGTACATTATATGTCAATAGAGATTTATCTTATTTTTTATGCATCTGTACTCTAGCACCTGTAGGAAGTAAGAAGCAGAGTTACAGACCATACAATGCAATACAATAATCCTGGCATTTATAATTGCCCAAATGGTTTTCTTTACCACAGGTCTTTATTTTTATGCTGCTTTGAACTACTGTCCATTGTCCTTTACTTCAATGCTGAAGAATTCCCTTTAACATTGCTTGTCAGGCAGGTCTGCCAAGCATGATGAATTCCCTCAGCTTTTGTTTATCTGAGAATGTCTTTATCTCTCTTCATTTTTGTAAGTAATTCCCACTGGATATAAAATTACTGGCTGACAGTCATTTTATTTCTGCACTTTAAGAATTTCAAATTACTGTCTTCTTGTCTCCCATGGTTTCTGATGAAAAATCAACAATCTAATTGGGATTCTCTTGTACATAACACATTGCTTTTCTCTTACACTTTCAAACTTTCTTCATATCCTTTGCTTTAGTGTGATTAATATATGATGGGGTATTTTTTTCTTTCTGTTTGTTCTGTTTGTTCTCTAAGCTTCTTGGATGTGCATATTCATGCCTTTGGCTAAGTTTGCAATGCTCTCTGTCATTACTTCTTTGAGTATTCCTTCTGCTCTTTCCTCTCCTTCTTCTCTTTCTGGGACTCCCATAATGTGCATATTGTTTCATTTGATGGTGTCCCAGAGGTGTCTTAGGCCATTTTCACTTTGAATATTTCTTTTTTCTTTCTGCTCATCAGCCTGCTTCATTTCAAGTGTCTTATCTTCAAAGTCACTGATTCTTCTGCCAGCTCCAACCTGCTTTTCAAACCCTTCTGAGAATTTTTCATGTCAGCTATTGTGGTCTTCAATTACAGTGGTTCTGTGTGATTCCTTTTTAAAATTTCTATGTCTTTAGTTGGACTCTTATATTTCTCATTCATTGTCCTCCTGACATCCTTTAGTTCTTTCTCTGTATTTTCCATCATTTCTTTGTATGGTTTTAGGTCATTTTTAAAAATCTTTGTTTAGTATGCCTACATTATCATCTTCTTCCTTAGCATTTTCTGCATTTTTATTCTCTTTCCTTTTTTGGGCCACCATGTCCTATTTACTTGCTTGTCTTGGTACTCTTTTGCTACACAACGTACATTTCAATACTTTAAATAGTTAATTCTGGTATTTATAACCCAAGATGTCTGTTTCTTAGTTTTGTAACCAGCAGAGATTTTCTTCAGTGTCATCCCTTCTATCTGGAAGATCTACCCGAGGCAACTGAAGTGTTCTGGGATTTCCCTGCTTTTCTTTTTGTCCTGGACTTTTGCTTTTTTTTTTTGTAAGAATGAGCTGTATTTAATTTAAAAAGGAGGAAGGGGTGTGCCTAAAAAATGATACAGTAATGAAGATACATAATTAAATCCAAAGAATGACTGCAGGCTTTCACTGTGTTTGACGTCATCACAATGGAAGGCATAAAAGTGGAATAAATCAATGTTAATACAGTCCAATCTAGTCCATTAGGCAAGATGGTGAAAGAAATCATGTAAATTAAAAGTGCCCTACCCTTACCTAAGTGGCTAGCAGACATGGAGAACAACACAGTGATTCATCCACAGAGCTTTCTCCATGTAGCTATAAAAATGTGTTGTCAAATGGCACATTGTTAAACACTGGAAAGGGGTGCCACAATGGACTCCTCTCCTTTATAGGTATGAATACTAGATTCAACTATCTCAACTAAGCAGGAAGTGGGATCTTCTGCTAAGAATGCCAACCTTAATTCACTTTGTCTTGAAATATATAGAGTTATTTTGTAGTTGCTACAGCACTGATATTTTCCTTGGGGTGCCAGGCTCTATGAAATATTTTCTTGTTGAAATCTAGGCTGTGAGCACTTGTTTCATCTTTCTTTCTTTCTTTTTTATTTTTTACATGGGCAGACACCGGGAAATGAACCCAGGTCCTCTGGCATTGTAGGCAAGCATTCCTGCCTGCTGAGCCACCATGGCCCGTTTCATCTTTCTTTCACCTGCCACTTGCACAAAATTTGTGTGGCCTCAAAACAGTGAGAAGTTTATTATTTTCCTGTGATGCTTTTAGGGTTATGTCTCACTTTGTGTTCCTTTCAAAGGTTCTGAAGAAATTATTATAAAGTCCAGTCATAACAAGACTGTTAGATCCATTCCAACAACATTCAAATTTGTCAAATATGCAGTCATTTTCATACAGTGATCAAAGTTTACTTCTGAGGTATTCATGAACCTGATAAGTTTCAACAGGACTGTTTTCCATTTTTAAGTCCCAAATTTTGACTGACAAATAGCCTGTAGTCATCATATATCGACCACTATGGCTGAATTTTATATCAGAAATAGAGGACATTATTTTTAAAAAAATGACCTGTTACTGGGATCTTCAGGTTCTTCAAACAGTTTAGAAAGCCTATCACAGAGGCCAGGTGACTTCATGTCACATAACCAAATAGTTCTTTTACTGTTGTGGTATACAAATGTGTTACAGCTGTTTGGATGGAATTCTGCTGCCATAATCACCTGTTTGTTCTTCCATACTGGCAGGCTTGATATCCACAATATTAAAACTTTCTTTCCATAATTTCTAGATGCAAAAGATTAATCTGCAAATTATCTTCAGATAAATATGTTTCATAATCACTATATAGAAATAGAGTTGATGTGATATGTATGAGCATTGGCAAATATTCTTTGTGGACTGCCTTCAACTGTTAGATCCATGGGGCCTAAAGACTGATACCCAGTGTGGTAACTGTAGTAGGATCTCTATATACCTTCCATCTTCCTCTTTCAAGTTATATCCTTCTGGTCTTTTGTCACTTTCACTGATTTTCCATAATTTTATTGTTTTATCATTGGTAGACAATAAAAACTGAGCAGCATTTTTTCTGGGGCAACCACCTAATTTTGTTCATCTTCTCTTCTATTTCTAAACTTTTCAAGTAGTCAAACTCGGTTGATGGCTCTGGAAGGTGCTGTAAACATTATATTCTCCTCTGCTGTGAGACTTGATTTTTTTTCTTACTTTGGTGTTGTAAGGATTAATTCAATAGTGTTTGTAAAGCATTTTGAGATCCTCAGGTCAAAGGCATGCCTGCTCCTGTTGAAAGATGACAACTCTATCACCTTCATCTCCTGTTGCCAGTGATTCTCCAGAATGATTGAATTTTACTGTAGAAATTATATCTGCTTCTGCTACATCATCATTTACTGCTCCTTGAACCTGAGTAAAACACCACAGAATATCATTCCCTCCTCCAGCTCAGGAAGAAAATCTTCCAATGGAAGCCAGCGGTGTCATAAAGGTCAGCATTCCACACCAAAAAAAAATTTAAAAGGGCTGGACTTTTGCTTTTAAGTTGCTTTGGAGTTCCCCTATTTATGAGAATTTATTTACTCCTTTTTTTCCCAGGAGATAGACTTGCCTCTCCTGGGTATTTGAAGCTTGTAGGCTTTTGCCACAGATTGTCTACCACTGTAGTTTTAAAGCTCTCTTTGTTGTTTCAAGCTGCTTTTACCCTGAGGGCAAATTCTGGAAGGAGGGTACAATGGAGAGTCTTTTCCCAAGTCAGTCTTTCTGTACCCAAACAGAGTAGGGACCCATAAAGTAGGCACAGACTGGCTCTAAATTGCCCTGGGGAGGGGATCTGAAAGTGTGCTAAAATCTTCTCTAATTGCTTGCCAAAGCTCAACTTTCCTGGCCTGCCCTGCAAATGCAGTTTTTCAGCTAGCTCTCTACCACAGTCTTGAGAAAGCACAGCATATTTAAATCTTCAGTGCCACTGCACATGTCCAGGACAGGATGAAACAATAACTTCCACTTCCCCCCCTTGTCTGAGGAATGTTGAAACAGTGGCTGTTAACAACTTTGTCTGGAGTGGGTTGAAACAATAGCTGCTCTTGGGTCTGGGCTCCTGGTGATCCATACATGCAAATCAAAAACCATGACCAGTGATCAGTCTTGCCCACCTTTTTTCTTGAGGAAGAGGATTTTTATGTCACTTTATGTCATCAGTGAACTAGCCAGGGATTGGACCCAGCAGCAGCCTGCCATGAGAGTGGTGGATGGGTGCTGGTACCCACAACAGGGAGAATGGAATTTACTGTTATTTCCCAATTTTTTTGGCCTCTTCTCCTGCCCTTCCTTGGATGCTGTACAGTTTTCTTCCAGCCTCTTAAGTTTCAAAATAGTTATTTTAGATAGCTTTTGCCTCTTTAATAGTGGTTGATGAAAGGACTGTGTCATAGAAATCCCTACTCCACCCTCTTCCCTGGATGATACCCCATGATGGAGACTTTTGGTGAAAAAATGTTTTAAATTTTGATGAAATCCATCTATCTATTTTTGTTGTTGTTGTTGCTCATACATTCAGGGTAAAATTTTAAAAATCCATTGCCTAATGTGATGTTCTGCAGAAATTCCCTGTTTTCCTCTAACAGTTTAAAAGTTTTAGCTCTTATAATTAAGTTGTTGATCAGTATTGAGTTAATAATTGCATATGGTGGAAGGTAGGCGTCCATTTTCATTCTTTTCCATGTGAATATCTGGTTTCCTCAGCATCATTTTACTTTTTTTTATTTTTAGCATTTTTATTGTGAAATATAACATATATACAAAAAGTGATAAACTTCAATGTACATTTTAACAAGGAGTTTTAGAACAAATTTCAAAGTATGGTATAGTTTATAGTTCCACTATTTCAGATGTTTCTTTCTAGCTTCTCTAAGACACTGGAGACTAAAAGAAATATCAATATAATAATTCAGCAACCATACTCATTTGTTAAACCCTATTTTATTTGATACAACTCCTCCTTTTCTGATCCTTCTTTCACTCTAGGAATATTTGGGCAATGGCCATTTTAACTTCTTCATGTTGATAAGGGGTGTTGACATTATAAGGTAGGGGGGATGCAACTGGTTGATGCTTTTGGAGAGACTGGTGACTCTGGGTTTCAGGGTTTATCTGGCCTAGAAACCATCTGGAGGTTGTAGGCTTCTGAAAATATCTATCTGAAGTTTGCATAAGAGTAACCTCCAGAATAGCCTCTTGATTCTATTTGAAGTCTCTTAGTGACTGCTACCTTATTTTGTTACATTTCTTTCCCACATTTTGGTCAGGTAAGTATTGTCAGTCCCACAGTACCAGGGCCAAGCTCATCCTTGGGGGTCATCTCCCGAGTTATCAGGGAGACTTACATCCCTGGATCCCATGTCCTACATAGAGGGGAAGGTAATTATTTTACCTGCAGAGTTGGGCTTAGAAAGAGAGTGGCCACATTGAGCAACAAAAGAGGTTCTCTGGAAGGAACTCTTAAGCAATATTACAGATAGGCTTAGCTTTTCTGTTACAGATGTAAGTTTCATAAGAGAAAGTTTCAAGATCAAACCTTTGGCTTTTTAACTTAGGAGTACCTAATGTTTGAGAGAGTATCAAGCTTTTCCCAGGTAAGAAAGTTTAATAGTGCCATATTTTTCCCCCAGTCCCTCAAGAAACATCACCAATACTTTGTAGTTATCTGCCCAACACACTCTGGAATATATTTGGTTATTACATTGTAAGAGCTAATTCCCAATTCTAGGCTCCATGTGTTTAGGTTGTTTAACTGAATGGCCAGACAGGTTAACTTAGATTGTGTGTGACAAACATTTTGGTTTTGGACAAAAAAA